>PPNS03000068.1:0-56702 GCA_003708225.3 Williopsis suaveolens
TACTTTTGGATATTGTTGGATTCCTCGGCTATGTCAGCTTCTGGAATTTGGGATCTGGTGTATGGAACCATAGTGAATGAATCGGAGAGCTAATGGATGAATGAACTAATATCTGCTCGGCCCCCATGTAAGGTTCGATTAGTAAATCCTTTAGCCTTTTCTGATTGATTGTATATTATAGCATAGTTACTGTCAAGCACGGTCTTTAGGGTTGCTTATATACCTTAGGGAATGGGTGTTTATGAACACCTGACTCGTGGTATGGGCTGACGTATCTGTATGGTGTTGGCACCAGCTCGTGATACGGGCTGACGTAACCGTCTGGCCCTGACAGCCAGAACCAAGCATACATCAACATCATCCACATCAAAAACCTCTCGGCTTTGAACGTAAGAGATATGTTCAGAAGGGTGGCAAATTCATTCAATTACTTTGGTATCTCAGAGGTGAAAGATTATCAGACACTTTCGACCTTGTCTTCACCTCACCAGAAATCTAAGATATCCCAACTTCTCAGCTCATTGAGTTCTAGACACACTTGCTTCCTGAACAATTCAAGAAATGTGGGAATCAAAGATGTGAATCTAGGCTCGTAGCTGTCAATTGGTAAGCTTCGCTTTCTGAGACTTTACAATTGCAATATATACTCCCAATATCCAGCATTGAAATTTGAGCTTCCATGTTTATCAGTGTCCTGGCTGGGCGAGGAAAGAAGCCATTCATGAGAATGGTGCGGAAGTCAGACAGGTCGGACGAAGCGCAATGATCTACGACGGCACAAACCCGAAAAATATCTCGATTCACTCACTATACGCCAAATACTCGAACAATTGGCAACGCATATTTCTTGATGCTTAGCGCCCCAGTCACTGTCTCTTTTCAATGAGGGGGTCAGCGACAAGGACATGCTGACAGGACTAACATCCTGACAAATATTATCTCTTTATATCTGTTTCAAGGATTCAATCTCAATGATTGAGGACTTCTATCTACCGAATCTTAAACATGTTGAGATTCATAGAGATAAAGAAGAACCTCTAGAGGAATACTGCGACTCAGCAAATAGAGAATTTACAGTTCTTAAGGCCATTGAAACTCTGATCCTTGACTTTTTCTTTGAACCTTTGTACAATACCGATTTATCAGGGTTGACCAACTTGGTACTTATCCTGGATATGAATCCTAAACCTATTCCAAACGAATTCTCGCAATTGGCATCCTTGACCGTCAAGATCTACAAAAGTGCCAATAGAGTACCACTGATCAAAGCCATGGACCTGAAGGAACTTGTCATTGAATGTCAGAAAGGTTCATATTTTGATGAATCAACTTTGGGGTCAACATTTGCTGAGTATCCCCAGTTAACGAAGATACATCTAACAAATTACAGCGTTTCAAGTCCCAGAGTGTTTCACCATGGTTTAGCAATAATCATCCGGGAAAGATTGGAGAGTCTAGTAGGTTTGGTTCTCATAAATGTGTCACATGATTTTCTTTTTGACAACGCATCGCCATATCGCTTCCCTAAGCTTGAAACCCTTGAGGTAGGATATCATCAGTGATTCAAGGAGTACTACGAACTTGTCATCGAGGCACCCTTTCTAAAAAGTTTCAGTCTCCGAGTGCAGGATAATGAAAGCAAAATATCGATCATGATCTCTAACTTCCCGAAGTTACAGAATATCAGTATTCGCTGTAAAAACCTAGCTCTGAAGCTCAATGATGTGCCAGAATTGAGCCACTTCTTTACTGGGGGACAGCTTCACCTACTGAAAAGTGATAGATTAGAGAGCATGAAGTTCTTGAACTATCTAGTACCTCAATTTCAAGACAGAACTGATGTTGAACAAGTGGAATACCTAAACCCAGATATCATCAGGACTGAAATGACTTCTGAGTGGGAATGGTGCGAATTCTCTACGAATCTTGTTTAGTATGCTAATTCACTCGTAATCATTTCTATATATGCATGTCTTTCAGGCCTCTTTCCAACATCATAGAGGAAAACTTTAGATCTTTGATCTGTTTATGTATGTATCTCTTCATGGTCAACTTCATGAAATCAGCTTTGAATATGAAAAAGTTGTTCAACTCCATTGCTATGGTCTCATGATGGAATTTAATATCCTTGCTCAACTCAGACAAGGACTTGTTCAACTCTTTCATCTTTTCCAATAGCTTATCCTCAAATTTGTGACGTCTTGACTCAATGAAATTTGTAAAGAATCCCGGCTTGGGTTTATTTGGTGACTTCTTCTTCAAAACTGTATGGAAACTTGTCACCTGTGTCAAATCTTGAAAACTTTGCTCATTCACATCAACTATTCCTTCCACCTCGTCTGCCTGTTGAACACCATGACTCTTCTTCAATTCAACAAACTTGAACTTCTTATACGTATTGTTCAATTCAATCAACTCGCCATACAACCTCCACCATTTGAATATCTTCTGGTTCATTAAAACATTCATCTTCTCAATCATTTCCTCACTAGAAAAGGACAAGTACAGGACCTTATCACACAACTCATCATCCATAGTTAGCTCTTTTACTGAATCTTGTTCAACTTTACAGAGGTACTTCAATTCAGGGCTGGATTCGCACTCAGTATCAGCAAACAATTCAATCGCATTTTTCAACTCCATAGCTTTCCTTGATTGAAAATTCACAATCTTGAATAACTTATCATACAGTCCTCTAAACTTTGTTAACTCTTTCAAACTGAACTTCAAAAAGAAGTTTATTTCACTTATCTCTTCAGGTTGTATGACGAATCCACTCTCTGACCCATTCATCAATTTGTCTTTGTACTCCATGATCTTCAATTTAGCCTTCTGGGAAATATCAATGAGATCAAACTCCGAATTTACCAAGAAATCCCAAACGAGATGATGTTCAGACATGCCCTTATTGAACAGCATGGCCTGAAGGAAATTATTTAAGTCATCGACGATCTTATTCAGCTTCAATTTGTTAAAACTTGCGAAATTCAACACCATTTCAAAGCTCTTGAGACTATAATCTAGTGGTAAGAATGAGTTGGGGAATTCCAACTTCAAAACCTCAATCAGGCTCTTCAAATCTTTGAAAGAATGTACTATCAAATGCTTTTCATCATTGACATTGCCTCTTATTACCAATTTCCAGACATTGTTATCCAATCTTACCCTTATTAGTCCAATCTGTTTGCCCTCCACGCATTCAATCTTCGTCTTCAAATAACAATCATCAATGATACTGGACACCTTAGAGTTCTTCGAATGGTCAACACATGTAAAATGATTCTTATCAGTCTTGTACAGATCCAAACTCTCGTTTTTGACGATCTCTTTAATGTTCTCAAGTCTGTTATACTTGGCATAGATCATCAAAGGTGTATACCACTTCTTATTCGATTCATTCACATTCAATCGTTTCATCTTTAGCAGCACACCGACATTCGAATTGAGGATATGCAGCAACGTATTCCCACGATTATCAATGTGGTCCTCATAATCAAATTCGGATCCATTCTGTAAATACCAATCCTCGACGCATTTGAATACCGTTTTAATCATAGAATCATACTCCACTGTGTCATAACTTCTGCAAATAGCAAATAATGGTGTCTGGCCATTTATATCCTTGGTAGTCCAATCGATGAATGGTGCCAATTTCGGTATCACATTTGGGTAATAGAACAGATAATGACCAATCGTTCTATGATGAGAGTCCTTCAAGTTCAAATAGGTGATCAACTCCTCTATGGAGCACGAAGAAAACAAAATATCAATAATCTCATCGACGATATCAAAATTCTCAGAATTCAATGCGGCATTGAGTAGGTTGACATCATTGATATTGATATCCTGGAGAATATCCTCCATTGGGTAAATCTGTTCATAATCGATTAATAGCTTCCATGTGTCATAATCGTTCGACTGAATGGCCTGCATCAACAATGAATCACCATTTGTAGTGCGGCTTTTAAGTGAACTGTCTGCTTCACCGAGATATGCATCTGCGATCTTCTTCAAATGGAGAAGTTCTTTGGAATCGATGTATCCAAATATCTCCCTATTTTGTTCAGAATACCTCTTGAGTGAATCCAAGCTCGACTCATGCTTTAGGAAATATAATAATCCCTCAAAAGTCGAAAGTGCATAGCCAACCATACCAACATCGATGTTCTTGAATGCAAAGCTCTGGACGTATGATAAATGAGTCTCCAAGTTGGTCACACCAGTATGTACCACCACAAGTAATAACAGTCCCACTAAGGTATCAGCATCAACTGTTATCGTCTCTATGTTTGACAGTATCGTTATCGTATTAACGAACACCTCAATTTTCGAACATGAATCCGTCGAAAGCTCCAATTTTTGAAACTCTTGAATCGCCTTAGCAATCCTTTTTTCAAGTATACTCTGTAGTACCACATCTGCCTTGAACTTATCTGGCAATGAAACCTGATTAACGCTCAAGTTTTCCAACGCTTTATAATCTATCAGGTCTTCATCAATCTCACACATCCTTCTCCAAATCTTATCATGAAAGTTCAGTTCGACATAGTTATGCACAGACTCGTTCAAATCCACACCAGCTGAGTCATTAATGATTGAATTAATAATATCTTGGTTCAAGGTTTGGAAAATCAAAGATGCTTCTTCCACTGCATCATCAAACAATTGGATCAATGTGTCTTTATCTGTGGCTTCCTTGAAGCTAACGGATCTGAAAAGATGATCATACTTTTCACCGAGGCTCTTTGACACCAATGGGTGAGTTCTCATGATCTGTTCAAGCTTTAATTGTTCTTGTTCTTGATTGATTTCATGGTTGTTCTTCGCGCTCGTATCGGGCGTCTCAGAAGGTATAGGATCATAAATGATTCTCCTTGGAGCACCAAATAACGTACCATCAACAAACATTACCATGAAACGTCTTCCTTTTGGGAAGTAATCATTGAAGTTGGTAAAGTATTCGCACCTCAGAATGTTCAACTTCAAGGACCTCTTAAACCCTTTGCCAGTAAACAGTGCATCTTTTTTAATCAGTACCTCTTTCCCACTTAAACTCATGAATATCTTGACATTCTTGTTTGCTGTGGTCACTATGATGTGATCCCTGACGAACTCCTCCATATAGCACAACTCACTGTATGGTAACTCTGTCTCTAAGTCCCCATAGTTCAACAATAGATCCAACGGCGGGATCACGATCACAGTACCATCCTCCCAACTAGTGGACAGCTTAGTATATATATCCTTCAGAGGTGACTGAAGCGGTTGCGGGTTGTTGAATATGGCATTGAGTAGAGGGTTCAATAAGAGTGGTAAATGTGATGGCATATCATAGGGTCCCTATCTCAGCGCAAAAAATAGGGCGGTATGGATGAGATCAAGGGAAAGAATATAATGTCAATATGCAGAACACTGTGATCACAATACACCGACGATGGGAGCACCAGGTAACACCGCAAACCCACAAGAATAGTCTTTTTAGCGGCTGTATCTATCTCGAAGAAAGTGCCATAGGCGCCGCCCACAACTTTGAACAGCCGCGAAGTCTGACCTCTGCTGTTGTTTCCGAGAGCCGGAAATTACTTCAAAGTCGGAATTCAGAGATTTTTTCCATGCTCATTACCATAGAAGTCCTAAAGCACTTTCTGACTCTTTGCGTATTCCATATCCACCACTCAGATCACCCCCTAATCATCAAGAAGATACAGCACAATGGCCAAAGGTAAGAACAAAGAATCGGAGACGAGAAGCAGACCGAAGCCCTCTGGTCCCAAACATTCCAGAAGAATGGAATCGAAACAGTACACCAAGTCTTCATCATTCCATACCAAATTGGCCATGTGGGATTTTGACCATTGTGACCCTAAGCGTTGCTCCGGTAAGAAGCTAGAAAGATTAGGACTCATAAAGAACATGCGTGTGGGCCAAAAGTTCCAAGGTGTCATAGTTTCACCTAATGGTTCAGGTGTGGTTTGTCCTAATGATAAGGAGATCGTTGACGAGTTTGGTGTTGCAGTTGTGGAGTGCTCATGGGCTAGACTAGATGAGATACCCTTCAATAAGATTGGTGGAAAGCATGAGAGATTGTTGCCATATCTGGTTGCTGCGAATCAAGTGAACTATGGTCGCCCATGGAAATTAAACTGTGTTGAAGCCATTGCAGCATGTTTGGCTATTGTTGGGCACACTGATTGGGCTCAGGAGTTATTGTCCAACTTCTCATGGGGTCTGGCATTTTTGGAGATCAATAAGGAAATTTTGGGATTGTACCAGCAATGTACGGATAGTGACAGTATTAAGAAAGTGGAGACTGAATGGCTAGAGAGATTACAAGAGGAGGTTAGACAACGGAAGGAACATACTCAAGATGAGGATATCTGGGCTATGGGAAATATTAATCGTAAATCTGTGATTGGCGGCCAGTCTGAAAGTGAAGATGAGGAGGATGAGGAGAAGAATGATTCGTTGGGTAATGTCATCGAGGAACTACAGTATGATTCATTGGGTAACCTGATAACTGAGGAGGCAAAATATAATTATCTGGGTGATCTCGTAGATAATCAGGATAATGAGACTGAAGATGAAGAAGAGGAGCCCAAGTATGACAGCTTGGGCAATTTAATAACCAGTGACGAAACTGATGAAGAGGAGAACGAAGGGGAGGACAAGACTGAGAATGAAGAGCTTTGTGATTCCTTCGGGAACCTCAAGATTCGATAGAAATACGATATATCTACCTCATCTAATTATTGTAACGCATGGTTTTCTGTATGTGTAAGGTTCAATTAGTAAATCCTTTGGCCTTTTCTGATTGATTTTATAGTATAGCATAGCTAATGTTAAGTAGGGTTTCTTGGGTTGCTTATTTACCTTAGGGAGTGGGCGTTTATGGACGCCTGACTCGTGGTTTAGACCGATGTATCCGTCTGGTATTTGGCACTAGCTCGTGATATAGGCTGACGTAACGATCTGGCCCTGACAGTATGTAGTAAAGGGACTATACTATAGATCCTTCTATAGAGAGCGTTCCAAATATCTTGAGACAAATTCAAATTTTACGATAACTATTATTGCCTTTCGAGTCTCTCTGATTAGAAAATATCTTTTACATAGATTACCGGGAGGTATTTGCATTCGTCTGAACTAAATGAACTACCATCAGATTAAATAGTAGAAATCCAAAACCCATTTACCAGTTCTGTCAAAAACGTTATAATTCCTTATTAATCCTCAGAACCAAAATGACAGAAAGGCTAAAACTATATTCCCAATTCCTACTTATTCAGATGAAACCTCTAGCTACTCATATTGAACTACACCTATAGGGGTCTCTACTATCAAAGAACTTGAATATGTGTCCCCAACCGATTATTACATGGTTATTTAATCGCTGAGCCACTGAGTTCTGTGCCCTCACCAGCCCATCAATTTTCCTGGGAACAACCAACGGGAGTCAGTTGCCGTGGCAACAGCGCCGTTCAAGGATTGCCATGTGGTTGGGGGATTATATTTGGTTCCTTCTGAACTTTTGGGACATTCAGTTTACTACTACACGGGGAGTCGTACACATATTACCACAGCCACCATGTCCTTCTTCTTTAACTGGCCCACCCTGAACTCTCTGGACCTCAAGGCAACGATCAACACATTCCTTGACTCCTTCAAAGTACCACAGTTCCCACAGATTCACATGACTGAGCTGTTCCTAGGTGATGACGTTCCACAGCTAGACCTGTTAGAGATTATGGAACTGAACGACCAGAAATTCAAAGGTTCATTCAGATTCACATACAACGGAGCACTACAGCTGACATTTAGGTCCAACATTGAGATTAACTCTATCAATCTCATAGAGTTTGACACATTCACCAAACCACACTTCATCAGTGCGAATAAATCCACAGTGTTACCGGTTGATTTCTCTATTGGCTCAATAGCCATAGGCTTGCAATTCACAGTCGTAACAAAGGAGTCAACCGTCATAGTGGTATTCCAGAAAGACCCCCAGATCGATCTCGATATCAAGACAACCATTGATGAGTTGATGGATGAGGATCTCTTTGAGATCATTAAATCAGATACTCTCATGATGATACAGGAGTATTTAAAACACGATTTGCCCTCGATGATTTCGAACCTTACACCAAGGGATAACATCCCCATGGCTTTGAAGCATTCCAAAATGGATTCATTTGATACCATGTCGTTAAAACCAAGCCTAAATGATGTCGTGCAAAGGGTTAACATTCCAGAAATTCAATCATCGATACCAAATAAGAAAGTCAAGAGACGTATCAAGATGAAATCAAAAGAGGGGAAGACTGAAGACGTATCATCTTCACCAACTTTGCTGGACTCAGAATACGGAGATATGGAGGACACACTCGTTTTACACGATCCTTATGGTGACTTATTACACCCTCTGGATATACCTATGGATCTGTCTAGTAATGCTTCTAGAGGAATGTACTCATTTGATCAGATGGGATTACAGACGATGGATGATAACGAATCATTGAAATCGTTTGAATTGGTAAAAACCGATTCCTTCGAGATAATAAGGGAAGATAAACAAAGAGTAAGAAGATTCTCGTCGAACTATATAAGATGTTAGATGACTATGAAATAATGAAATGAATGAATTATGATGGTACATTGTTAGTGAGAGGTGACATGAAAGCTGACTATTCAGCTCGTGCTCTTTTCGGACCGAGAAAAATGGACCATTAATCTATAAAAAGATCTTTCATGCTTTATTCTGAATAGTCAGAAAGGGTAATTTCCCGAGGCTTCTAGATATATCAGATTCTACTGTTCCTACTATTATTGTTCCGTGGTCCGAACCGCAAAGATGTGTCACTTTTTTGTCCCTCTCCTTGTTTATTTCATCGCCCACAAACCATACCATTGACCATTCAGCAAAGATATCTCACTTTATCTACTGATGAATGACTCTCAGACCGAAGACCAGCCCCAGAACTTTGGTGGTCCTTTGCCATCCTTCAAATTCTTAACTACAAATCTTTTTGCGAAACTCGATAGGGTATCCCCATCAAATACAATCAACATCACAGAGCAGAAGAGACAGATAATAGAGATCTTTATCAAACAGTGGCGTGGGACAGTTGGTAATGACATATATCCTGCGATGAGACTCATTCTACCACATAGAGATAAGAGGATGTATAACCTCAAGGACCACTACCTAGCGAAGAGAATTCTAGAAGTTCTCAAAATCCCTAAAGCGTCGAATGCTACGGATAAAGTCATGAATTGGAAACGTGGTGGTAGTTCTAAGATGTCTGAGATCTGCATAGAGGTTATCAAGGAACGGAGATCAGATGTCAAAGGGGATAAGATATCCATTGATGAATTAAATGATAAGCTAGATAGACTGGCTTCGTTTGATTGTAAGAAGCAGGAACAGTTGGCAATTTTGAAGTACCTGATCGATAATATGTCATTTGAAGAACTGAGATATCTGTTCGATATTTTATTAAAGAAGAACATTGTTAGGAACATGGAAAATACAATCCTTTATACATGGCACCCAGATTCAATATCCTACTTCAAAGTGGTATCCAACCTCAAAATGGTATGCCATAAGCTCTATAATCCATCGACAAGGTTATCTAAGGAGGAACTAAATATTCAAATTGCTCATGCGTTTGCCCCACAGCTCTCAAAACGTCTGACATACACATATTCCAAGATTGCACAACTCCTTGACTTCAACTTCATTATTGAGGAAAAAATGGATGGTGAGCGTATACAGCTCCATTATGACAACTATGGTTCATCAATTCATTACTGGTCCCGAAGAGGCACCGATTATACCTATCTGTATGGTTCAGATCTCTCTAATGGGTGTATCTCGCCACATATACAATTGTTATCTAGTGTCCAATCGATCGTTATTGACGGCGAGATGGTCTCTTACGATCCATTGCGCCAAGTGATCTTACCATTCGGGGTCCTTAAGGGATCAGCCATTCAGGAATTACAGAGGTTGAATGGAGACATCACAACTTCGGATAATTTGACTGCAAGACCTTTGTTCATTGTATTTGATATTGTGTTTTTGAACGGTGTCAGCTTGACTAATAAGCCATTAAGTGAAAGGAAGAAGTTTCTAAATGCGGTTCTGAAGCCAAAGAAGTCATTTGTGGAGATTATCAATGCCATTGAGGCTCACGATGAGATGATGATCACAAAGGCGTTAGAGTTAGCCATCTCTAAGGGTTCAGAAGGTATCATACTTAAACAAACACAGGGGAGGTATCTGGTTGATAAGAGATCGGAATCATGGATCAAGATAAAGCCTGAATATCTAGAGGAATTTGGTGAGAATGTGGATCTCATTGTCATTGGTCGAGATAAATCTCTCAAAGACATCTATTACTGTGGTCTTTTACATAATAATGAAGTTTGGTGTTTCTGTCGTGTCGCTAATGGATTCGATCAGGATGATTATCGCAAGATTGATTCAGCAACACAGGGGAAATGGAAGATCACCGATGAGGTTCAACCAGCGGAGATGCTGAAATTTGGGAAAAGAGTACCACATGAATGGATCCATCCAAATGATTCATTCATCATTGAAGTGAGGGCTCGGTCAGTGGATAGATCCATTTCGAAGAACTATAAGGTGGATACAACTCTTTATAATGCTTATTGTCGTCGTATAAGGGAGGACAAACCATGGACTGAATGTGCCACGTTGGAGGAATACAAACGTATAAAGACATCAAATCGTGAGATCAAGTCCCTTTCACATAAGTTGGCCATACAGAGAAGATTGGAACGAAAGAGGAAATTGGACGAAAGAGATGAAGAAACTTGGAATGACGTGTCAACGATCCAATCGGATATTCTCCTGGGGTTCACCTTCATGATTATCACTGATGGGTATTACGAATCGACAAAGTATTCCATCGAAGAGATCCATAATATCATTGCATCCAATGGAGGGCTTATCACTAAGAGTCACACCCTATCTGATCCAAGAACGCTAAGAGTCATTGGGAATAAACAGACGAGCCAGGCCCAAGTATTGAGAGAGCAAGGGTATGACATCCTCAGACTCAATTGGGTATTTGATTCCATCAAGTTCAAATCGATAGTTAAAATCCTCCCAAAGCATTGCCTATTGGTATCAGATGCCTTGGCCAAGATGTGTGAAACCCGAGTTGATGATTTGAAATGTGGATATACGGAAATGTTTACTGAGCAGAGTCTGATGAAGGTATTGAATGAGAATGACGGGGTGGAAATGTGTGATTATTTGAAGATCGGGTTATTTCATGGGTTAAAACCATATGTGGCAATCAAGGATATGTTTGCCCGAAGATTCGTACAGCTGAAACTCAAGCAATTCGGTGGCATGATATCAGAGTCCATTGATGAGTGTAATATTGTGATTTTTGTCCATTCTCAAGACTCTAACGACGAAGATATGAATGAGTTACGAGAACTAAGCCATAATGTATCACAATTTGCCAAATTCACAGATCATGGTGTCCACACTATCAGAATGGTCAGCAGCCAATGGGTTTATGACTCTATTGAAATGGGCATCCAAGCTGATCCAAAGGATTACTTTATCACCTTTAGAGAGTGATAACAGTACTGTTTATGCACCGTAGGTACTACAGAGGAATATCTCATAATAACACATAGAAATTATAGTTACACATGGTTTCATTACAGTTACCCGGAAACAATATACTGTCATGCCTCATACCTGTCTATTCCAACCTTCCAGCGCCTCACCATTTTTCCTTATAATCACACTCATCACGCCAACAGATGTCTTCTTGTCCAAGACATCATTGACGAGCACAGTGTCATATTTATCCAGCTTATTCCACTGCTCATACCCTTCTAACTTGGACTTGACGATTTCCACTATGGTGATCATCTTTTGTATCCCAGCACCTTGGGCATTGATCATTATTCCCGGTGTCTGCTCATACTGGTTAAGGAGCTGTGTGATCTTGGTGTTTATCTTGTCGTTCTTGTTGATTGTGAACTGTGGATAAGATGTCTTGCGTTTCTTCAGAGGTGGCTCCTGTGACATAGTATTATTAACTTGGCGGGTTATATCACTAGTGACCTAAAGGATAGAAGTTGGATCAGTTTTGACTTGCTTGATGATTTTATTTTTGCTTTCAGTTTTATTTTATCTCCGGCATTCATTTCTTTAATTCCGAGAAGGAAAAATACAGGAGATTTTTTTTGATAGCAGAACATCCATCGTATTTCAAAGATTGGCTCTTTGTTCCGTTGCTTTATAACATATCTCCTACGTCGTTCAGTGATCAAAAATCAGGATTTTTTTGTTTGTGGATGCATGATATTGCAATAATATATCATCTTTAACTGTTACAATGTTGAACTCCGGTTGGGTAGGGACATATATGTCCTAGAGAGTTCTGAGTGATCAGTATAGTAGTCTTGCACTTACACCCATAGAACATATAGATGATCATATTCTCACAGCTGTCAGGCCCATAGCTTCAAGCAAAGTATCATTCAAATTTCAACAGGGAAAATATATGGATTGCAATGATTTCTGAGAGTGGGCTGAAGTTATATTTGTCTGCTTCATGAGACAGCGGATGGATAATGATGGGTTTCCCTTGATGTCGATTTGCTCTGCACTCGGGAAGTGTATCCCTGAGAGAACTTTAAGATTTCCAGAGATCTTAAATAGATAGTATGGTTGGAGGAGTGGTGAATGTTTTCCCAAACATTTTGATCTTTGACATAATGAGTGTTGAAATCCAACAGTTCTACTATTCGATACTCGCATTGATAGTCATCTCATCTCTTAGTGGTCATCAATGACATAAACTTTGGGAGGTAGAATTACGCATTTGTGTTCCTCATTTTGCAATTCACGAATGTCTTTTTCTCTGTATTGCTGCTATTGAAAGATCATTCGCTATAGTAAACAGACAGATCTTAGGAAAGCTTATAAGGTTAAAAGAAATTCCAGCCGTTCTGATATGGAGTCACGCTCTGTTTCTATACGTTTGTGTATTATCCTGCATATGACACTTGAAAGTGTCCAATCTAGCGTATGGAAATTATCGATTCAACAATCGATGCTTGAGAGAGTTTTTTGCCGCTAGTGCCAGATAACCTAGATGTTTCCCCAGCGATATTTGCGGAAATAAAGCCTCTTAGGCTTCACTAGACAGTACAATCTTGCTCTGGAACTTCTGCTTGAACTCATCATTAGCGAAAGCTATTGATAAGCTAAAGGAGGATCAACTGGCATAGCCCAAAGAATGAAGGCATTATTTAGATAAATCACCCATTAATTATCACCCATAGAACACCAGAATCACGAGAAACCAGATATCCATTGAACTTCTCTGACAACATCTTCTACTTCTGGACTGTGGACAGACCACTCGAACCTTTATGAAGGATGCGGTTCAAGATAAAGCTTAAACCACCCGCTCCTCCAATAACAGTAGTCTTCGACTACTGAGGGGGCAGGGTCAATGGAGGCAGGTTCACGCACCTACAGCCCAAAGGGAGACCTACCATGGTAAAGCTCGGCGTTCCCTTTTTTAATACAAAATTGTCCGCTAAACTCCTTCGCACTGTTCAAACTACTCGTAAATTCATACGGTTCTTTTATTAATGCTCAACCATATATACCAAGATGAAAGCGGCCACCAGACCTATGATTAATTTACAAACAGACCTTCACAAATGCCCCCAAGGTTAACCCTACTAACACCTACTCTTCAGTTGTCCACAATTGGCTCCAAAGTGGTACCTTTCTTAATAGTAGCCCAACCAATCAATCTCCAGTGCTTCTCAATACGTCTAGACAAGGCAATCTTCTCATTCACCTCAGTACAAGCTGGGGATGTCAATTGTAGTCTAGCCATATCAGCCTTCACAGCAACAACACGGGCACCAGTAGCAGTAGAACCGATGTTAACCATGAGCACTTCATTGGCCTCCAGTTTTCTGACCTTGGCTTGCTTAGAACCCTCAGTCTTGACACCCAACAAACGACGAAGCAAAAAGTAGTTGATCTCAATATCAGTGTAAATGGATGGCAAATGGCCCTTAGCACCGACAACTTGACCAACAAGTCTATCAGCTCTACACAAAGTTGGATCAACTTTGGTACCAACACCGATCAAACCACCTGGAACGGCAAACTTCAAATCGTTGTGCTCCGCAAACAAGGAGACAATGTTGGAGAAGATTGGCTTACATTGGATCTTACCATTGTCATCCTTCGTGACAATACCTGGGCGGATCTCAATCTCATCTCCCAACTTGAAAACACCAGTCAAGATAGAACCACCGGCAACACCACCTTTCAAGTCATCAATCTCTGCACCTGGCTTGTTGACGTCAAAGGAACGAATCACAATAAGTCTTGGAGATGCAGAAAAGTCTCTTGGGGGAATAGGAATGGTCTTCACGATGAACTCATTAACGGCATCAATGTTATACTTCAACTGCGCAGAAATTGGCACAATTGGTGCACCATCGGCAATGGTACCACGGATGAACTTCAAGATGGATTTTTGGTGCTCCAGAGCAGAATCAGGACGCATTAAATCAACCTTGTTCTGCAAAATGATTACGTGCTTGAGCTTCATGATCTCAATAGCAGCCAAATGCTCAGATGTTTGCGGTTGTGGGCAGGACTCGTTACCGGCAACGAGTAAAAGGGCAGCATCCATAACTGCCGCACCGGACAACATGGTACTCATAAGAATATCGTGACCTGGGCAATCAACAAAGGAAACGTGACGCACAAGGTTGTAACGGGCATCGGAACCCTTGACTTCACTCTTTGGATGGATCTCCCTGTCTGAACTGAACGATTTGTAAGAGGTGGTCTCATCAACGTTTGGATCGTCCAACTTGTAGATCTTAGCATTAGCGTAACCAAGCTTGATGGTAATGTTACGCTCAAGTTCGTCTTTGAAACGGACAGTCTGAACACCAGAGATGGCCTTCACAACGGTGGACTTACCGTGGGCGACATGACCAATTGTACCAATGTTGATTGTGGCCTGTCTATTTATAATCTCTGGTGAAAGAGGTGTCAACTTGGAGAAATCTGGGTTATCTGGTTGCTCTGGGAGACCACCACCCTCTTCGAACTCGAGTTTTCTCTTCTCTTCCTCATCCTCCTGGTCATCGAGCACTGCAAAGGAAACGCTCTTCTTGCCCTGTTCTGGTTCGTTGTCGGACTCCTCATCAAAGAGTTCTGGCTCCTCCTCTGGGAGGTCTCCGTTGATCACAATGGAGGGCGTCTGGTCTTGCAAATCCTCAGACATGGTGTTGTTTCTCTTCTGATTCTTTGTTCTCTGTCGTTGTCTGTTGAGTTGGTGGAACTTTTTGTGAGTCGGAGAAAAAATGAATTACGGGACCACAGCACGTGATATCAGATGAGTTCCGAGGACTCTAAGTGGCCATACCGTCATTTCAAGCTAGTGGCCGTTAAGCGCCCTCTATAGATCAGCTCCAAAGCGGGTTTCCAACCTCAGAAGGTATCCAATATCTAAATAAAACATAATATTAGTACAATACATAAGAGCATTAGAGTGAACGACCATAGTGGCTGAACAATGAGGAAGATTGGTAGTGTGGAGCACCTTCTGCAATCGCCGCAGTCTTGTTCAAGTCGTCAGTGTTGAATCCGAAATCATTCATCACGGATTCAACATCCTTCCAGAGCATGTCACTATTCCAGTCATCGCTGAGATCCAAAGATGGGATATTAGAAGGCGAGATACCAGGAACTGGTTGATCTTGCGGTAACTGGGCCATCTTTTCAGTGTGGGCAACAACAGGAGTCTGTTTTGGATTCAATGGAGAGTTTTTATCCTTTTGTGAACTACTTGCAGAGACACTTCCTGGTGAGTGCTTCTGTAAGATGTCCTTGAGTGACGATGTGACAGCCTTTGGGCTATCTGAATCCCTCTTCAACGAGATTGGGGCAGGATCCAATGGAATGGTTCTGATAATCTTTCTAGCAGCATGTTCAGCATTGAAGTTATTTGATAACGATCTTGGTCTTCTCTTCTGAGATGACGAGGTAGATTTTGCAGAATTCTCGGATCCAACAGTGCCAGGATCACCAGTCGCAAGATCAACTTCTTCAGAACCAAAGTCCTCCTCTTCATCGTCACCATCTTCATCATTACTGTTCGAAACTTCGTCTTGGGAATTCTTTCTGTTCGGGTTTAATCGCACCATACCAACTTGTTCTCTCAACATCCATAAGCAGTCAAAGAATACACTAGCAGACATTCTTGACCTCACGGTAACCTCCAAATTTGAAGCTTTTTTCTCTTTAAGCAACTTGAACAACTGCCACATGTTCCTCATGATACCACTGGTACGATAAGCCATATCGTGTTTCAAGATGGATGCCCTACTGGCCAATTGGATTGCAACCATATACAGCTGTCTTCCAGCTCCAATATCCAGCACATCATTCAAAGGTGAATGGATCAATTTGGCAACGATGCACGAAGCTTGCCATATCTTTAGAACAAATACACCTGGAACATACTTGATGAACTTCGGATCTCTATTCGATACAGAACCAGCATGGCTCAACAAAGCCAGTGCAGCGTTATAAAGAGTAACAAGCCCTCGACGGAGTTCAAAACTGGCCACTCTAGAGTTATCCAGGAAGTAGTAGGTCAACAGATGTACTCTTGCGGCCAAGATCTGAAATTTTCTGATATCGTCAATCCCTTCAGATGTCAACTTCAATTCCAGTTCATCCAACTGTTGGCATAGAACTTTCAACAATGGTAATCTCTCAGTGGGATCAGCCAACCCCATCATATCCACAGTATTGGAGTTCAACACTTTGGCCATCTGATCCTCGAAATGGCTAATCTCTACCATTTGCTTGATACATTTTGGCATGTTCAATGGCGTGCCTGGCCTCATACAACCGACAACAGAACTATCAAACGATACAAATGCAGGGTATCCAAATGCAGTAGCAATGGTCTGTGACACGATATTGCAAGAGATCCATGTCTTAATGTGTTCGTTCAATACTTGTGCCATCTCAGTTTGCTGTTGTTGCTGAACATGGTAGTTTGTCGTACCTGGACCGTTTAAACCGATACGAATGGCTTGGAAAATGGCGATACCCACAGTATTCCATGAAGAATCGGCACTTAATGAAGATGTCAATGGCGGCCAGAATGTGTAGAGTAACAAGGCTTGAACAGAATGCACAGTTGACACGTTCAAGATCGGCTCATCAGATTCAGAAGGAAGATATCTTGTGATTGGACTGATAGTAATTTCAGCTAGTGCGGTCTTCAATAATGGAGCCAAAGACATCAGAATGTCTGTAGATAAGTGGCGAAGAGCCACAGAGACAATAGTCCAGAAAAGCACAGGACTCAGCCTATATAGTCTCTCCGGACCTTTTTCAACGTCCACAATAGGTAAGAATCTGTGGTATTTGTGCACAAACTCGATGAAGAGTTCCCTGATCTGTTCAGATGATAGAGAAATATCACCAAATTGTTTTGGTGCGCACTTCAAGACTTCTTCGGTTAACTCCACATATGTTTCGCTCGTTATTTCTTGCTCCAATCTCACTTGACTTGGTGAGAATGGTGTCACATCCCTCAGTATCGAAGGCCCATTTATCTCAGGGTCCTTTGGACTTCCATGGAACGATGAAGAAGCGCCAGTGCCCCCTATAGAGGCGATCTGAGAATGAGTTATCTCAGACTCGCCTCCTTCGCTCTTCAGCTCATGGGGCTGGAAATTGCGTTCTTTCAATTGTTTCAGCAAGGAATCAACACCTGCTTGACTGAGATTCTTCTTCAACTCTTCAAGTTCCTCTTCGATCTGTTGAAATTTGGCCCTCTTATAGGTACGCTTATAATCTGACTGCAAAGAACAGGTGATCTTCTTTTTAGAGCAACGTGAGCAGGGTGCTGGGTACAACTCCTGGGCGTCGCACTTGGACTTCTGCTGCCTGCACTCGACACAGGCCATCTTTTTGGCCCTCATCTGAACTGAAGCTCTCTTCATAGAGTCGCTCGGGAGGAGTTTATGCATCATAGTGTGGATCGCAATACTTCAGAAACGCGGTAAACAACAATACGATAAACTAGAGATCAACTGGGAAAAGCACAAGTTCCCCAGCCTCTTTGTCTGCCGTCCCAAATTTTGATGTCACTTTCTTTTTGGCGCACGAAACTTTTCAACTTTTGCAGAGTCTGCGGAAAAAATGACGGATTCGGATATTTTGGCACAAAATATATACTGTCATACAAAATTAACGATCTCGAGAGCTATAAAATAAATATGTATAAAAAATGTGTCATTTTCACTCATCGTCGTCATCATCATCAAAGATATCCACTTTCTTGCCTACTTCTCCTCTGTCGAATTTGGCATCAAATCTCTCCAAGGCACCAACAGAACCATCCAACTCAGAGCTACCAGAGCTTCCATCGCCACCATGTTTCTCAAAACCTTCTCTCAACTTCTCGGATAAATGCAACTTCTTACCGAAGGTCTTATCCAATTCCGTGGATAGTTTAGACAAATCAGCTTCAGAGTTGGTCTTACTCAGCGCCGGTGTAGCAGCGTCCGATTGTGCCACTGACCGTAACGTCAAATCATCAATATCAAAGTAGCCATATCCACCCAACGCCAGGTCAACATCATCTTCACTAGACCCGACAGTAGCTGATCTTGACATGTGTACGGTTTGGATAGTATGAGAGACACTCAACCCTCTTCTTCTAACTTCATCACGCTTCTTGTTATCAAACTCGTACGCATGTGGAGCCCGCTTGACACCAACTTCTTTCTTCCAGATGGTGGAGACCTGATGAAGAACCCAATCTAAAGTGGATAAGAAGCGGTCACCTTGACGATATTGAGAAATCAAACAGAACTCAGTAGAGTCATCTTTGATGATATAACCGATACCAAACCCATTCTGCACAGCAGGAGTCAGTCCAAAGAGACGCATAGCAGGATTACCACAATTCGAAGCGATCATCTCAGGAACAAACAATGGGTAGATGACATCGTCGAATATCAAAGGTGGCTCCCCATCAGGGATGGAGAACTCAGGAGCAACTTGATTGAAAACCTCACGCTGGATATAGACATTCTGTAAAGCCTTAAGATGTTTCTCAAACCCTTGTCCCTTAGCAGCACCTTCAAGAGCAGAAGAATGAAAGTTACATGCATCCAAGAAGGCTCTCCAGCGGTTTTGGGATGAGTCTGAACTGACAAAAATTTGGCAAGCTTTTGTGATCGTATCATCTTGGAGTGGTAATAATTCGGATCTGGCATTTTGGAAGAGACGAGTCGACACAGGTTCCACTGTAGAAATTGGTTTACCATAAAGGGCATACTGTGCAATTTGAAGTGCAACTTGGATCAATGAGTCAGCCTTGACACCAATCTTACGTGCAAAACGACGACCGTAGCCCAAAATAGCGGTGTTTGTGGAATGGGAGCAGATCAAATCTGTCAATCTAGTCTCTGAGAGATGGATGAATGTCATCATATCTGAACCAAACCCCCATTCAATCTTCTCCGGTTCAGGTTTCTTTGGACCAGGTTTAGGAGAGTTCACTGTTGGGAACAATGAATGATTTCCGTCCGTCAACCTCAGCACCGAATCCGCATAGATATCAGATGTGAATCTCAATACAGTGGTACCATCTTGACTGAAAGAATCCCAAATGACACCAGCGACAGCAGTCTTAGTGACAACCAATTGAAGTTTATCATACCATCTGGAGATACATGAACCTGTTTGAACACCGCGCTCATCAATCTTCATTGAACCGACAGAGATGGCTTTGGCCAGTTCCTCATCTGTATCTTCAGGTTCAGAGTGATCCAACACCAAGACAAACAAGGCGGCATCAACAAGAGCAATTTTCTCCTTAAAGTCTCTCTGCAAAACAGAGCGAGCATGATTCCAATTCTTGTACGTATCAGAAGTAATAGATCCAATGGCCGATCTATTTGGATTCACAACTTGGTTTGATTCGTCAATAATCTGGCGCAAGATGGCCGCCAATTCATCTGGGGTATGGATCACATTATTCTCCTCGTCGAGCACCTTCAAAGTATAGAATTGAGACTTGGACAAGATCAAGATATAGTCACTTTCCTTGTTCACCTTGGTCTTGACGCCATCCATTTCAGGCACTCTTGTGCTTCCAAACAAGTTCCAATAGGGCGCCATGGTCAATTTCTCACCTCTACGTGTGCTATCCTCTGATAATCCGCCGTTACGTAGCGCGCTCACAAACTTAAGCGCACTGGTGGTCAACAACCCGGCTCTTGCTGGCTGGTCCTGTGGTAGTATATTGTACCTCAATGGGTCATCCTCTAGCACCAAGAAAGGGTTCCGAGGAAGCGCCTTATGGTCAATGAGGATATGATCCAAGTGCAAATGGTCTAAGTAGCACTCCTCGTTATCATGCAATCTCTGCAACTGGCTCTGAAGAGACTTGGATACCGCTGAGCCCTTGAAATCTTGCACCTTCTTCGCCAACTCTTCACGCTGGTGGTCCGTCATTAAAGGGTTCAAAGCAGTTGTCAACCTCTGCAACGTCGCATCAAGCGGCGGCAACTCCAGCCGTGGAAGCCTTTCCTGCTCTCTGTGTGGCATTGTTCTCGATGATGTGTGTGTGCTGACATTCAGTGGGTGTGTGGTGGTTCATCGTGGATGGGCCCCTTTTTATATTCCTGTCATTCATTGGTTCCCCACAGATTTTCCTTTCTCCCAACAACCAGCTGAACGATCATGTGCGATAAAACGGAAAACCGCTCACTCGAGCCAGTGAACGTCCCGTTCCAGTTGGCGGTACCGCACTTTGGAACGCTCGAGGGACCGGTGGAGGGAGCCTACAACCTGGGCACATGTTAACGAACAAAATGACAATCTCTTTTTTTTATACAAGCTGGTGCTTGTCCATCTCACTCCTTCATCCGTCAACTCAAAGATGATTTATATATAAACTTACACACGGGCCCTTAAAATACATTAAACATATATTTCCAGTCGTGTGAAACTCCAAAAGTGACAAAACGTATGAAAAACCCCCCTTCACGTACCAATCCATTGTACCGTTCTTAACGGTTGGACTTGGCAACACGCTCCAACTCATCTTTCTTCTTGATGGCGTAAGAGGTAGAGGAACCCTTAGCAGCGTTGATCAACTCCTCAGCAAGACACTCAGCAATGGTCTTGATGTTTCTGAAAGCAGCCTCACGAGCACCAATGGTCAAAAGAGCAATAGCTTGGTTGACTCTTCTCAATGGGGAGACATCGACGGCTTGTCTTCTGACGGTACCGGAAGAACCAACTCTGGTGGCATCTTCTCTTGGACCAGTGTTGACAACGGCATCGACAACAACTTGCAATGGGTTTTGGTCGGTCAAAACGTTGATGATTTCCAAAGTGTGCTTGACGATTCTGACGGCTTTCAACTTCTTACCGTTGTTTCTACCGTTCATCATGAGGGAGTTGGTCAAACGCTCAATGATTGGACATTGGGCCTTTCTGAATCTCTTGGAGGCGTAACGACCAGCAGTGTGGGAGACGAAAGTTGGCTTGGTGATTTGAATGTAGTCAGTCAAAGAGATGTCCTTGACGGTGACATCAGAGAAGGACCACTTGTTGAACAACTTGATCTCAGCTTGAGATTGTTGAACGGCAGCTGGGATGGCAGTAGCCAACTCAACAAACTTGACCTCAACAGGCTCAGAGACAACCTCGAACTCTTCTTGGACAATTTCCTCTTGTGGGATATCAACAACTTGTTCCTCAGCCATATTTGGAGTTACTTCTGTGGTATGGGGATTGACCTGGGTATTCAATGTTGGTGTTTAATTTCGTTTTTTTTGTTAGGTGGTGGGAGTTTTTCACCAGCGTTGGTGTTCCCGAACCGGAATTCGCGATGCCCTTTCAGCGATGTGGGCCTCTGCCTTAGGGGCAGGAAAAACCGAGAGCGCGGTGAGACTGTGTTATTGGTGTTCAGGTGTTTGGATAATCTTCAGCCACGACAGTCACTCTTTAACCCAGAAGTTTAAAGCCCTGATATCTCGCACGTGATCAAACATACAACCCTACATTTGACTGATTGTACAATTTCTCATTCATTACAGGTTGTATATACAAGTCCTCATTCTGGCCACCAGTATGGGATGAATGCCTTGACACCAACTTTTAGACTCTTATTAACATCGCCAGCACCTGGGACTTCAACATAGAACTGGGTGCTTGGGTCGGCAAAGTCCTCTAACCTCACAAGGGCCAATCCAACATTACCATAGATCGATAACAATGTCCCTGCTGAACGGGAACTGTTTCTCGAACGAACAGATTTAGAGGTTCCAAATGGAGATGCCGACAATGATTTTTCCTGCGTGTCTTCCTTATTTGAAAAGATATCCAATTGACCCCCTGTTGATGATATGACTCTATTCACGGTATCTGCTGGATTATAATCCAACCCAATGTCCTGAGATCCTTGCGGCAAGAGGTACAATCTCACAGGAACAACTCTCTTACGGACGACACCAGTGTGATAAGTTCTTACCGTCAGCTCCTGTCCCGTGTAACAACCTTTATCGAAATGAACACCTCCCATGTATTCCAAATTGCACTCCAATGGTAACAACTTGTTCGGAGTGATATCTCTAGGAGCTTCTGGGACACCCAGCAGTGTACGACGGATATGATAGACTTCCTCTGACAATTGCTCTGTATGTGTAAGATAGTCTTTAGAGATCACCTCGGTTGGATAGGTATCAGATGGTAATATTAGCCGTAAACCTGAATCAGGGACACGGTTGTCAAAGGCAAATGATATCATGGACTCTTTTGAGATTTGTGATGTAAACAGAGATGAGTTTGAGAATTCAACGGCTTGATTGTAAGCCACCTTTGGGTTCTTATTCTCTTCTGAATCTTGGTTGAAATATCGCTGTTGGATATCATAGATCATATCCATTTGATCATCGTTGAACACGGACCATACCTTCACATCATTCACTGGTGCAAATGTCACTTTCGCCCTTAATTTGTGCAATTTGAACATCATGGTCAACTGCTTGATCAATGAGGAGTCCGTTTCTACTAAGTACTCTGTCTCTCTGGACAGTTGATTCTTTTGTGGTAAGAACTGTGGATAGATCCAAGCATCTGTGATGATCCTTCCCTTTGAGTTCAAAAACATCGTGTATATGCCCAGTCTCGAAACAGTTTGATTCCCCTGTTCAGATTCTTGTAGTATACCCCAATTCTCAGTCATATCAAAATCGTGTAGTTGTAAATCCTTCTCCTTACCATCCTCAATGGTCATCGCTAATCTCTTTGATGCCTGAGGGATCATCTTACTTGTGACCAACCCATTCAGGAACTTTGTAGCATCAGGACCCGATATTTTCAACACACCACGAGACTTCAGGTGTGAAAACCCTGAGATGGGCAGAGAGCTCATCCATCGTCTCCCTATCCCAAACATTGCGTACTCCACTATTTGTGATTCCTGATCAATTGTACATTCATTGAAGTTCAATTTGAATTCCGAGTCGGCGTTCGGAAGAAATTACAACAACAGATCCCAATTAGGAAATTAATTCCGATAACTGATGTAGTTTGGGCGTAACGATACCTTTGAATCCCTCATTAAGGGGATGAATATAGGAGCAATTTGGGAATTTTGTAATATAGGATTGTTTCAAGTTTCCATGCCTGTGTATTAAACCTGGATCCCATCCATCATTTGATAGTGAATGCGTGGACACCTTGCTGCATGTTTCAACAGAAGGGACCAAATCTACATGTCACATGCGCATGAGAAGTTAGAACGGCTAATAGTCCCGACCGCATTCAACGAATTCTATAAAAGAAGGCCATGCATTCCCACATGAAGTTTCACGTCATAGACAAGTTTAAAATTGATGTTGCCCAGGTAGAACTTGCGAACTTCGCACAAACATCGCAGAGTTACAGATCTGGAGGAAGTTGGAACAGCACATCTGTATGCAGGCCCTCTACCCGTAGCCGTTCTTGAACCGGAACCAAACGCATGTAGGCTAAGTGATCTTCCAACGATTACTTCATACATATGTAATTGGTACTGACTTTTTGATATCCTACTGCCCCACAGTTAGATCCTGGCCGACAAGTGAGCCGTGATCTGCCAAAATTAGTTCTAGTCGCTCATCTAAAAAGCCTTAGGCGGCTCAATGGATTGGACAAGGTGCTTGTCAGTTAAATTTGCAATCCTTCTGATTTAAGGGTATGTTAACATATGTTTTTGTAATAGAAAACCACAAGAGTTTTGCAAAATGGTGACTAGGCTCAAAAAGCGTTACTGAAGGGAAAAACTGCTAAAAGGACACAGAGTTACTGTTAAGAGTACAAGGTTATGTTCTTTGTTTTATGTAAGGAGTAGGCGATGAGCATTGTTTCAAATAATCATAAGAGCCTGGTGATAAATCCAGACACGAATCATTTGCTCAAAGAATCACACCTTGGTAGTGTTTATAGTGTTTATCTACGTGATTTAAAGTTTTTAAGTTCCATTACCTTATCCAAGCCGGCCCATTGGGTAACACCCGCCAAGTTTAACCAAAGGCCAAGCTTCAAGACTTTAAATCCAGATTCAAATATGAGCAGAAGTATCTATAATTGTGAATTTGTAATTTATTTGTAACCACTTCATTACGCGCGAATGTGAGGGTGCTCACTGTGTGACCCTGGGCAATGGACATCCACAGGACCCGGGCATGCAAGCAACAAGCTAGTGTCTAACGATCCTGCTTAAGCCTCAACTACCAGCCACTGCTCCGTTGATAATCGCTTTATGCTATAAGAAGCCATAAAAAATTAGTCTATAAGAGCGATCGGGCTCAGGTATATAAAATTTGTCTCAGTGCCAAAGCATTGACAAGAGACATGGCAAATTCACCTACCCAATGGCATTGGGAAGCGGGTGCACATCAAGCTTAGGCATTGACCATTCCAATGCACATCCCATGCCCTCTTTTCCTGTTCGAGACGTATAGAGCATCAACGTTATCTGCAATAAAAAGGTGTGCATACAAACTTGAAAAACTCCCGGGAATATGGTCGCTTGATCAATTAATTAATTGTGCGCAGGGACGCGGGCGGGATGAGTGAAAACGTTTATTTTGTTTACGAACATGTCACTGTTCACGGAACTACAAAGATACTATGGAAGGTTGGATTGGATTCCTGGTGTGTATATTCTAAGTCATCGCCTTGAAACACATCGGGGGATTATCTTCTTTAAAATAGTATACTTGCCCAGCTTCTTAGACGGCTATTGGCGGCCCATCGAATCGCACATTCCATGTCACATCGTACATATAGGACGCATGCGTATGCAACGTTAAGAATAGGAACGTCGTCGATCTTGCGCAATTCCTGAAGCCATGGCAATTGACAACAACAATCGGTTCGCTTAGGGAGCTGCCAAGTGAGCACATATGTACCTTTGTTATTGGTAGCCAACGATGAAACAATGCCCATTTGTCAGATCTTCGGCACATTTAGGAAAATGTTCTACCAGTAATTTACCACGCACCAATCGCTGCGTGCCATTAATAGAAGTGATGTACTGCGACCTAATTCTATCATACAAGAACGGAAGTTATGTGCAACACCATGGTATATATCCAGCAACATAATAAAAGAGTATGTATAAATATAACCAGCAACAATAAGCCAACGCCAAAAAGAAAGGTATGTAACAAGCAAACAACATAATGTAAAAAGAGAAACCAGAAAACGGAACAAGCGAGAAATATAGACATCAATCATGAGAAGAGCATAGAACAGAGACACCCCTAGTTCAGTAAGTTTTGGATAGAGTACTGATTTGTCTCAGTCTTCAGCTCCAATTGCTTTTTCTTCTCTTTATCCAATGCAGCGATACGTCTCCATCTGAACTGACAGCCATTTGAAGTTCTGCTCTTGAAATGCATTGCAATCTCGCGCCAGCCCAAGTTGCGTTCTTCTTTCAAGTATCTGAGCAGCATGTCATCCTTATCTGTCCATGCATTGTTCTGTTTCTGTTTCTCAACACGGTAGACTCGTGGATGGTGAGTTGGTTGTGGAGGATAGTAAAACACAGGGAGCGGTACGTACATCGGTTGATGGCAATACTGTGGTTGAACGGTAGGGAATATGTCATTCACTGACGGAAGACGGACCTTGTGTACAGACATGGTTGAGCTCGTTACGTCTTTGAATAATCCTTTGGAAGCAAAAGGGGGCAGGCACTTCTATATATACCCCATAGGCCTAAAGGCTAAAAGGAGCCCTCTCTGCACATCGCCAGTGTTTTTTGATCCCATAAGCCTGAGTACGCGTATGCGCATCAGACGCAAGTTCCGGAGTCAAAATGCGGGCAGCTGTTCTAGAAGAGCGGTCGTAACCTGGCAGGCTGCACAATTATCGCAGGTGATGACCGCCTGCAATGTTATTCAGGTTACAAGCAACAGGTCTCAATGGTAACATAGATCTTCAGCCCTGTCCGCCAAGTTTTCAAAGTGAGATTAGAGTGGTGATATCATCTATTGTTGTTAGATTGAATCGATGTGACTGCCATTACGGTAAGAGAGATCAAACAAAGAACGTCATCTACCTAACTGCTTTCTCGACCCCAGCTCATTACATCGACATGTATGCTTAAACTCCGAACTATACGTCGTACATTCTAGTTTGGTATTGTTGATTGGGTTCCTGGAGATATCTAGGCTTAGAAGTTAGATACCAGATGTCTCTAGCTTTGTATCGATAGATCAGTACTAATCAGCAAGATGCGGCACAAAAAGAGCAAAGATCGAGTTTATCGTGCATAAAATAAGAACTTAGTCCAAATTCGGAATGCAAATTCAAAGTTTATATTATCAGTGACTGATTCGTCAACTCTATTATTATTAGATCCTTGAGAAAGGATAACTCATTAAAATTCCAACTTTAGTTACACGAGAATATTGCATCATGGTTTTTGCGTCATATATCTAAAACCTTGGGATGGCTAGTTAGACTGGGATGAATAGTGCTATACACATTATGGGCCAACCTACATGACCGAAAATGTCGTATACATGTGGTATGTAGTATGTATGTGGTATGTAGTATGTGGGCGCCTAAGATCTTAGGAACATAAGGCAGATGACACAATTACATAATAGACATGCATTCTTCTCTCAATGCTCACTCAGCTTCACTGTTCCTGGAGCCCCGTTCAAATGAAATACAGCAAACTGCCCACAAGGTTGAAGTCATACATGCTAAGTACCCAGAATACAGCCATACAATCCATGTACCATGTACCGGGGCATAACGCAACTTTGTTTGGTTTTTGCGGTGGTGTCATCGATCAAAGCAGTCATGCATCCAGTTATTTCTGGTGGGCATTGATTTCCGCGTGGTACCTTTTCCTAGCTTCCAAGTCTTTGTAATTTTGGAGTAACCCAACCAGCTGGGCTAAAAATTCTGAGCACAAGAGATGTACATATGCACTCGGTCAGTATGTATTTTATATGGGACATAAATAGTGATTCGAAAGAGCCGGACTCTAACCTTCCTGAGACACTCTATGGCATCACTTTCTCTCTCCTTAGTTCAAGGTTGTCCATCACTGACTGACCCACCCACCATTCCTGAATATGTACATGATGTTATGTATGGTCTTCGGGGACTCGCCAGTTTGTGCGCATCTGTAAAGTTTGTCGATTTGGCGCATTACATGCATGAGCGATTGCAACAATTGGTGCAATTGGTGATCGTGCGGCGCATACCCTCCTCATAGACATGACTCGAGTATCGGCCAGTTCATCATCAGTAATGGACAGGATATGTCGGAGAAGCCATATATACGTCACCAGGACCAAGACGCGATGTCAATGATACCGCTATATGTCCCCAGACCCAACTGCTAATCAAGCGTCAGTCGACTCTCATATCCCAACAGAAACCTGACGCTCCGGACGACGGAGCTTACATCACTCAAAGAACAGACATCACTGCAACTCGTTTCACCCCCTCAACGGTCATGGGCTCACTGGTATGCGTATCATCTACGCAAGACTGTACGTATGAGTTTCCACGAATCGAGATTCGAGAACAACCATGCGTCGACACCACAGAATGTTCATACATAACGTCTCCTTTCTGCCTGGGTGGCGAATTTTTTTTATTTGCTCACCCACAGCAGAAAATGATTCTTCTAGGGCATTGAAGAACAGGCCAACTTAGTGGGCATATTACCGAATCTTGGGACTATTCCTCAAAGGCAAATATGGATTGGCATCTAGAGAACTATTGCCAATGTGTAATTACAGTGTTTATTAGATGGTAATAGGTACACTTCTGCTGCTTACATCACAGGGGATGCATCGGTGACCCATGTGCCGTAATAAACGTCGTGAACAAGCGCTTACGAGCACAGATGCGTCCTTGAGAGCTTCGAGAACGTTGTCAGAGTAACCAGCCCGGGCTTCGAGAATAGGTCATTTAATGAGCCATGATAAGAAGATGCACTTCTATATCGGATACAAATCTCTTCACATTAGTGGGTTACCCATATCTTATTCCATAATAAGGGGGCTGGGCCGTACCTCCCATGCGACCACTTGAAATTGAGGGTGGTTGCTGCGTTGAATGTTATGATCTATGGGTAAATCGATTCTCATAGGTCCTCTTCAATTTATGGGATCCGAGTGGTCCGTCTACGATTGTACTTGAACAAGAAATGTACTACCATGCTGCGAATGTGCGCCACATGCGTATCTTGAATTGGGTCCATCCTGAGTCATCAAATGCATAGGACTATTGACATCAATAATCACAGGAGTCAACTAGTGTTAAGTCATGATGCAGAACACCCCGCTAGTATAACCCTAGAAGATTTAGCCACGCTTCACAGCTTCAGTCTCGCCCTTTAGAGCACCACTTGTCTCACCAGAAGAAACCTTCACATCTTGCTCAATTTCTTCCTTTTTCTCAACGCTTGCAGCTCGTTGAACATCAGATGCGCTGGCAAAGAGACTCACAAACAATGAGATAGTCATCAAGACAAAACTGGCAATGGCAATAGCCGTACTAGCGTAAATACCAGCTTCAGCAGGTCTTGAGGATAAAGTGTTCAGTGGATCCTCCAAGAAGTCTCTGACGTAATCTTGAGCATCGTCAACAAATATTTTCAACTTGGAGACGACATTTTCCAAAATATTCTCGACATCTTCCTCTGTGGCCTGTTCCGTTCCTTCAGGTTTTTTAGCCTCCTTAGCAACATTTATCACTGCCTCCTGTTCCAAATCAAACTTTGGCTTCCATGTTTCATTACCCAACAACTGAGCATCATCAATAGAGTGGCCGAAATAGATGTTATCAAACAAGATATCTTTGTCCATGGACCACAACTCGAAGCCAATTGCACCAATTGGTTCCAAATCAGAAGGACGAGAATCTTGGAACCAACTTGGATTAGCGATCTTTCTTGGATACCATTCACCTTTATAATCTGGGTTCTCGATATATGGTTGTGTCCATTTACCCTTGTACTCTGGGTTTGGAACCATCTCTGGGATCCATTTACCACAGCCGTGGTGTTCACACTCTGGATTTGTAATCAATGGGGCAACCCATTCACCATCTTCTTCATCGTCCCAGTCTTCTGGCTTCTCACTCTCTGGATCTGGGATGTATTGTTGCATGGATTCATCCCATGATTCCGGTTTGACAGCGTTTGGATCCGGGATCATATATGGTGCCCTCTCATCCCAATCTTCTGGTTTTTCAGTTTGATCTGGGTCAGGGATTTGTGGTCTGTCGTCCCAATCTTCAGGTTGTGTGTCCTCTGGATCCTCAATCTCAGTTGGTGGGTCGAAAGGAGGATGGAAGGTGTCCTCCTCGAGTAAATTACCAGCTTTAACAACTTCGCCGTTGATTCTAATTTCGAAATCTTGATCAGGTTTGATGATCAATGTGTAAAGAGTAGTAGTCTTGACGGTTCTAGCCAAAGGTGGGACTTGCAAATGTTTCTCCTCGTACTCACCAGTGTGTGGGTTCTTGCGCTTGATGATGAGATGGACTTTGTTTGTGGTACCACACTTATCAGGGCCAAACATCACTTGGTATGGAGAATCATTGTTGAACTCATTCTCAGCATCAGGGCCACCATCAGCACTCAACAGCTTGACGTAGGCACCACCACAGTTCAAGCCTTCTTGAAGCTTGACCTCGTATTGCAACACCAAAGTGTTATCCTTGTTGTCAAAAGGCTCGGCAAGTGGGGCATGGATAGCATGATGAGCCGCCTTGGTCTTCAACACCAAACCTTTATCACCTTTGAAACCTGGGAAAATAATGGTCTCCTCGACATCCCACTCGCCCACGTAGTTGAATTCGTCATCCTTTTTTGCCTGTGAGATCTTCCACAACTGGGCCCAGTCATCGGAATCGAACTGTTCAAGGAAGGAACCGCTGGCTAATTGGGCCTTGTCAAAGGACTTGAACTCCGGAGTCTCCTGTGCCTGGGTGAGGATAGCCAAGGCGGTTGGGATGGCAATGCTGTTCAACTTCATTTCTCAGTACAAACGTTAACCTCTTCAATTGGGTTGTTAGATGTTGCTGGATTATTTGGTGTTTGAACACGTCGCCACGTTGGAAAGTTCAGATGAAATCTCCGACACCCCAAAATTCTATGAAATCCGATAGCGAAGTTTGACACATTTTTGACAATAACAGGAAGCACCATTTAATAGAGTTAAAGCGGAGGGAATGAACTATGGGGAATTTACATTTACAAGAGAGAATAACAGAAAAAAAGGGCATCACGTTCATTAACACTCGACCTCATCCAAGAGTGCAAAGGCATTTGTGGCCTGTGGCTGCTTGACCTCTTCTTCGTAGATATCCTCCGTCATCTCATCCTCTTGTGGCTGTTCAACTGTCTCATCCTTCTTCGGTTGTAGCGTATCTATGGCAGATGAATTAATGGACTCCCAGTTGGACTTTCTAGCAGTTTGTACCATCTTGGCCCTCTGTTTACTCTTCAGGATTTTACCCTCAAGTTTATCGCTCAGACTGATGGCTCTCTCAAGTTTCTCCTTGTTCAAGTTTGTGATTTGTAGGTTCTTTTTTGTGATTTTACTCTTCAACTCCTTCTTCTGAATCATGCTGTGTAATAGATTTTCGTTCTTCTTTGCAGTAGCTCTGATAATGGCAGAAGTGATATCGGTCTTCTCTGATCTAGGAAGCTTGGACAAGGACTTTGCCTCTTGCTCTTCGATTTCGTTTCTTCTTGCCGCTCTGGAGTGCTTGGAGACTGTTCTGATGTTAGCTCTTAACCCATAACATCTTATGATATACCAACGTACCCTTCTTAGCCATTCTATGTTTCGTTTTCCCTGTTCTCTTTTCTCTGTGTGAGAGTTCACTAAGGAAAATTTTCAAAGCCGCGATGAGCCCAGTGTGGTGTTTACCAAGTTTGGTTCCAAATGGCGTCAGAAAGCTGCTAAAACTGGTGAATGCCAAAGTGATTAATAGTTCTACATGAACCCTACATCTTCAGTTGCTGTTTGTATATGAGTGTGAGTCCAAACCCGCGAGAATCCTAGGGCAGCCACACTTTCCGATTTAGGCAATTCTGTTGATATTTCCGAGATTTCGAGAGGAAGTCCAAGGCCCATAAAAAGTAAACGCCCCCCTTCCGCTCATTCCCTTTATGCCTCTAAAAGGGACAATAGTACAGCAACAATGGTTGAATTGAGACGCTCTGCTAGAGTGGCCAAACAAGACGCACCAAAGATTGAGTCTTTGGAAAAATCCAAGGTCACAAAGCCAAAGAAGGCCACCAAGACTAAGGAGACAAAGAAGGAGGATGAACCAAAGGTGATCTCTAAGGAGTTGCAAATTGGTGATGACATCCCAGACCTGACTTTGCTCAACCAAGATGAAGAGGAGCTCTCCTTAAAAGCATTGGCCTCCGAAAATGACCTCGTTGTCATCTTTGCCTATCCTCGTGCCTCAACACCGGGTTGTACGCGTCAAGCTTGTGGCTATAGAGACAATTTCAACTCCATTAAGGATAAAGCCCTTGTACTTGGCCTCAGTGCCGACTCGCCAAAGGCTCAGAAGAACTTTAAGACAAAGCAAGGTTTACAATATGACTTATTGTGTGATCCTAAGAGAGAGCTGATCGGGTTGCTTGGTGCAAAGAAGTCCCCAACCGGTATTAAGAGATCTCACTGGATCTTCCAAAAGGGTAAACTTGTTGAGAAGAGAATCCAGATCTCTCCTGAGGTTAGTGTCAAGGAGGGTAAGTCCAAGGTTTTGGAGTTGTCTTCCTAGATTTCATAGAAGTTTACGAAATGTGTAAATTCAAACAGTATCAATTAAAAAGAGAGGATTTGTCACCCAAAGAAATAAAAAAAAACATAAACCCCATAGACCCAACAATTAAACTTCGAACTCCATTATGTACCAGTAGTTATACTTGTTTGTGTCATCAGTGTCGTTCTGTACCAATTTTCCGCCTAACCAATTCAAATTTCTAATCAACAATTTAGACTCAGCTTCAAAGCATTCACGTTTGAGATAGATCAAGAGTTTCACTTCATCCTGATCATCCACGTTCAAAACCTCCGAAGTGAACTCAAACAAGGATATCAGTAGATTCTTCAAATTGTATTCATTCTTCTCTTTAAACTCCTGGTTCACAAACACTTTGAACGTTCGATCCTGATCCATGATACCATAGATCGGATAGCGGAAGAAAGCTGAGAACAACGCGACATATCTCAAACCCTTACAGTTGAAGTTGTTATTCAACTGTTGCAACTTGTTGATATCAGTCAAATCATTTTCTGGAACCCTCTGACTCTCACCCAAGAGGATAACGTCCAATGACACCTCAACCGGGGTTGTATACCGCACAGATTGAGGATTTTTTACCTTAAGCACCTCAGGCCCACCACTGAGGTGGTGGAGAGGTCACTGTGGAGTAATAGCTCTGGAGAGCCAACGTAGATGGCTCTCTTGGATCAACCATGAGGGCGGTGGCCATCACTGGTGATTCGTGAGACAACTGATGGACAAACATGAGATTCGTAAGTTTCTTCTCCTTGTGTTTCAAGATATTCATCATGATGGTGTGTATTCTGAGTATAAAAGTGTACCGCTGTGCAAGGTGAGTCGTTTAAGATCGTTCGTATGTTGCGTGGTTGATGTTGATGTTGATGTTGAGGTTGAGGTCCCCTGTGGCGGCCTAAAAATCGACCCCAGAAGATCTTCAACTCAAAAACTAGTTCGCGAACAGAAAACGAGTTCGCGAGTCATCGTCACGTGAGCGAAATGGCAACAGAACATTGCAGCTCAAAAGTTGCTAACAAGTGCTGCAGGAAATGATATAAACACTATTCACACTTTCCATCTTGAAGGTTAATAAGCTAGTGATCACAAAAGGCTAAAGGTTTAAACGATAAATCTCTAATCTTAAAGCATCCGTGACCCGAAGAGGCAGAAGAGATCAGAGCGCCTTGAATTGCCATTTTTAACTTTTTGGTATGGCCATTGGCAAATCTAGAATGATTGTGTCTCATTCGAGAGATCAAGATCGAGATTCGAGATTAAGAGACACATGCGCACAGATATGGAATTTCACGGGCCAGCCTTAAGCAACACTATAGTTTAGCTGCTAGCACGTTGCGTCATTGTAGAAGCATCTTGAAACGTCATACACTAATTTCTCAGCTTTAAGGCTCTATAAGAAAAGGACATAGAGGCTGGCCAGTTCGTATATGATATAATATTATCTATATCAATGAATCATGATCAATGATTAAATTTCAATCTTTAGACAATCATCAAGTTGGTCTGCATCACGGATCGATTATCCATATATCCCTCTGTTACTTTCATCATCAGCACCATAAACTTGTCTAACTACCTCCGAGGGTTTATGGTGGTCGGAACTTTCCCAGTAAACCCAGAAAAATCGAATGAGGTTCAACAAGGAAAAGAAAGGACAGTCTCTAAAACCCGTCACTGCAAAGGTTCAAGCTGTCCTTTAAACAATGTCATCTAAACAATTGGTCAAGACGATCCCAAAAAGTGTGAAGTTCTCTACTTTCTCCCAACTCCGCTCCCAAGTTAAGAACACAACGATAGAGGAAGAACCAAGTCAAGAACCTCCAAAACAGTACGAATTCGACCCACTAAGTAAAGTTCAGAAGGCCTTTTTGGATCGCGTCATCCGTGTAGATCAAGCAGGTGAATTGGGTGCGAACTACATCTATGCTGGCCAATATTTTGTTCTTTCACACAGAGAACCACATCTAAAGCCTGTCCTTAAGCATATGTGGGAACAAGAAATCCATCACCACAACACATTCAATGCCCTCCAGGTTAAGCACCGTGTTCGTCCGTCTCTTATCACGCCATTGTGGAAACTTGGTGCGTTCTCAATGGGTGTTGGTACAGCATTGATTGGCAAAGAGGCTGCTATGGCATGTACCGTTGCCGTCGAGACAGTGATTGGTGGTCACTATAACGATCAGTTGAGAACACTGGCAAATAAGTTTGAAATCCCTGCAAAGGATCTACTGACTGGTGAGAGAGTCATAGGTGTCTCTAGTGAAGAGATGTCAAGCCTAAAAGAGACCATAAGAACTTTTAGAGATGATGAATTGGAGCATTTGGATACTGCTGTGGAACATGATGCAGAAAAAGCTGTGCCCTATTGGTTATTGACCGAGGCCATCAAGCTCACTTGTAGAGCTGCCATTTGGACTGCCGAAAGGGTATAAGAGGATCACTACACAGATGCTATGAATATGATGACCGACACTCATATCAACGTAAATGACAAACACCAGACCAATATTAAACATTAAGAAAATAGACGTATAGCAGATTATTAGACCAGTCCATCATACAGGTTGAGAGCACCAATGATACTGGGATCGATCTTTGAGCCTTCCCTAAATTCGTCCAAACTAATCTCTCCATTCTCGTCTTTATCCATGAGCTTGAAGATCTTCTGTACTCTGAGTTCCGGTGTGGCTTCATCATCGTTCAATTTCACCATTGAGCCAATCATCTTATACACCGCATTCACAATCGCCAACATTTCAGTATAGCTGATCTTGCCATCGTGATCTAAATCATAGAGCTGGAACGCCCATACGAGTTTCTCCTCTAATGTGCCTCTCGATGTGATACTCAGGGCACAAATGAACTCTTTGAAGTCTATGGTACCATTCTTATCGTCATCAAAAACATCAAACACATAGTTGCTGAAGTCAGTAGGGTCACCAAAGGGGAAGAACTGCTTATAGATTTTGATGAACTCAGGCTTGGACAATTGGCCAGAGGGACAATCACGTAGGAAACCTTTATACCATTGTTGCAGTTCACGACGATCAAAATATGTGGACTTCTTCAACGACGCCAACTCATCCTTGGAAAGCTTGGAGGCGGATTTTCCCATCTCTGTAACAGCAAACTGGAGATAACAATAGCTAATTCGAGGGATCAAGTCTATGTTCTTTTGACAGCAGCTTGGAATTGACACTCCGCCTCGTTCCATGATTCTTACGTCAGCAGATGATGGTATGGGTGCTTATGTAATAAAAACTTTCATATCCCGTCATACTGTGAATCGTTATTAAGAGGATATTAAGCACTCCATAAGAGTATTTCTAGAAATACAATGATTCATGGGCTATAAATCTATATCTATTATCTTCAATCCCGATTCGGCGATTCCCTAAATTCTAATTTCTAAGTAAGAAAACAGTTAAACCCTCCACCAATTAGTCCAGGTTCTCTTTTCTTGGTTCACCACTGACTCCTGAGACCTCCATCATCTCCTTCTCGTCAAGACGCCCCCTATCAGTCTCAACATCCCTAGACCCGTAGATGTCCTGCTTGTCATCTAGTCTAACCTCCCTGACAAAGAACATCAGTACCAACATAGGCATAACGATAACCAGAGTGATCCATCCAATGAGCTGTTCTGTCTCTCTGTATGATAATGAAATGGCAGTTCTAATTGGTGTTCCTTCCTTGTAACCTAAGGCAACTTTGATATTCTTGAATATTGCCGTGACATTATGTTTTGCTTCAACTGGTAAGTTCTCTCTTAGCTTATTAATGGCAACCTCGTTCCAAATGCCACTTGCAATAGCAGTACCGATCAATGTAGTATGTACCAACAGAATTGAAAGTAAGGAAGAAAGCAGCAGACATTGCCACACTAGAGACACCAGCGATAGCTTGCATAGCCACTTGTAGTGCAGTGGAGTACATAACACGACCAACACCTGTGAACACTTCCATCACAGTGAGCAACAAACTTGATTCCATCACATCATCACGGTTCATAAGCCAAAACAGAACACCGTGTCCCAAGATCAAGAGCGGAACACCTGTGAGGATAAAGATTTTAGATCTCTTTGTATATTTTATCATTAGACCCGTCAGGATAGATGCGATATCGATCGACACTTTCTTGGCGTTATTGACGCGAGCTGCTTCACCTGCACTGAGGTAACCGCCAACTTGAAGTGTCGTAGAGAAGTAGACGTTGAAGCATGCGTTTTCACAATAGTCCAATGCAACCATGAGAAATGCAATCAAGATGGTATGGTTTTTGAATGATCTTATAGGAATAAATGGTAATCTCGTCTTAAACCATAGGAAGAACAGTGTGAAGTAACACCATAGACAAAAGACAACCAGCTAGAAGAATCCAATAATGACCATCACGATAGTACTGCATCTCCCCACTTGTTTGGTGAAGATTTACCAGTGATGGTGAAAGGGATGAAGAAAAGAATGGTACCACTTAGCAACAAGAATCCACCGATAATATCCATCTCAATAAACAGGATACTTTTGACCTTGGTCCTTCTGGTAAGTTGTCCAAGATCATAGCTTTACGTCTTGCGCCTGATCTCTTCTGGATACGGTCAACCCAAAGCATGACCAAAGTCAAGGCGATAGCAGAAATACCAAGTATGATAGCAAATGACCCGTATGCCCATCTCCAAGTAGAGTGCTCTAAGAAGGCATCTTGGATATACGAACCCGCATACAAGGCAGGGATACCTGTAATAGCAGACGGTAACTGTGACCATAATCCTCTATTAATCAAATTCGTAGTATCAGCAATAAATATCAAAACATAAGTCTTGAAACCAACTGTTCCTATGGCAAAGAAGACTTGACCAGCTAGGTATGTACCCACGGTATTGCATGCTGCAAAGAGAACATAGGCCAGAGTATACATAATCACAGTCAATCCAAAACCTTCACCACGACCTAACAAATCTGCAACTTTACCCAAGATGGGATAGGTACACACAGTAGTGATCTTATAAACAATTTGCGCGGTAGAGATCATAGAATGCGCATCGAAAGATGAAGTAGAGAACGATGACAACTCGGAAGTAGAGTCCTGTGAGAATTGTTCAACGAGGTATGTTAAGATTAGCACGGTATACGAGATCCTGACCATCTTCTTTGTGACCTTCTTCTCCTTAAGGACAACTTCTTCATGTGGAGGAGATGAGTTTAAAGAAACTTCGCTCGACTTCTCGTCGATCTTGTAATTATTCTTGGTGGACATGGCGTGCTGATCGATCAGATAACTCAGATCAAAAACAGCTTGGGGAGATGGTGGGCCCTTTTTATAATGATCTTATGCAGATTTTCAAGACAATGTCGGTATTGAGAGCCAATAGGAGAAGGCCAAGGCTGCTAAACCTACGGGGCTACAATTTGATCAGAGGGTCATATGTATGCAAGATTTCCTCAACGTGAGGTCTGTGCCTTTCTTTTGAAGATCGTTGACACCCGTTTTCAAAAAGGAGTTGAGCAGGGGTCTAGGACGACAACGAACAGGAGCAACGCTCAAAGGTTTGGTAGTCGCATCTCATTATTTGATAAAAAGAACAGTAGACTAGAGCGTGACCTTCGTAGCTAAGTCCCTAGGGATGGGATCGAATAACCCTAGGCTTATTCGATATTCGAATCGAATACTCCATCGAATAATTACCTCTTTTGGCCCTTTTATGGTGTAGAGAGTGACAATGGGAATCTATAAGTAATGTATATGGTACAAATGAATATCCTCTTTCCAATGGTATAATGTGCGATACCATAGCTGATAGCTCATAGTAAGCTGTCTTGAATGCATCATGTTTGAACATTTCTGTGCTTCAACGAGAACCAACTATGCAGCAATGACAACAATACAATTATTTAAATTAGGTGTATTATTCTATGAAGTCCTGGCAGGTACCTAGAGTATACTGTGCAAAGATCCAAGCTTCTGGGGATAACATCAAGCACCGTCCAGTGCTCTTGAAAAGATAGTCGGAAGCGAGTCTTCAGGTTCTTCGGTGTTAAAAGGAATATCAGAGTCTTGTAAGTGTGTAGTGCATTTTCCAACGTAAATTTATCGGTTACATAGTAGTATCTAATATCTATGTAAAAATCAATGCCTATATTATAAAGGGAAGCCCTTTAGGCTTTTTCCCGAAAATAGTTATAATGTAAGTACTTTCAAGTGATTATTCGAAATTATTCGAGAGAGGCCCCCGATCAAATTATCTAACTATAGAATGATACTTATTTTTCTTCCAAAGGCCTTGAAAATATCAAAAATGGTCATGAAATGCTCAAAGGAATCGATTAACGCTATTTTTAGTTTCATACCTTCACTGGAAAATAAGATACACATCATTATAGTTTTAGAATAAAACCAGGGGGTCTGGCCGCGTATTCGATTTGGTTCGAATCGAATCGAATATCGAATATTATTCGATTCGATCTCATCCCTATAAGTCCCATCCAATATGACATTCTAAGCTTACTTTTTATTGTCTTCTCCAAGGTGTACAGGAACTTCTCCACGGTTTTTCTTCTTTCGCGGCCGTAGACGGAATCAAAGTTGCAGGGCGTGCCTCATCACTCTCCAGAAGAACCTCTCCAGACGCTGTGATTGGACCAATTGGGCATATGATGTGGTGGATATCTCACACCGTTCATCATGGAGCTTTGGTGTGGTGTCATGGTTCTATATTTGTCTAATAATGACTCAATTATTGCTCCTGTGCGACGGATACTACTTTTGAAGACGCTGAGCTGTTTTTGCCGCACTTCATTTAAAAAGATTTGACACAAAAACTCTGTGAACTGACCATTAGTGGTCACAAATTATAAATAGACGAAGAATAGATAAAAATTGGAACTTGGACGGAGTTTTTGACCTCATAACTTAAGAAAAACAGGTCATATCCACCGCCTTTAAAATAGCTGCCAGATCTCTTAAGGGTTTTGAGTAAACTCCCTAGAATGAACCACGAATGGCACAAGTGCCAAGGGTCGCTTTGTTTCATTCTCATTTTGGATCTGGTTATAAAATGATATTGATCAACTTTGTAGAATTTTCCTGTCTTCCTTTATTATTTTTGTAATATTGTTCGAATCAGCAATTTACTTTAGTGGTATATTTTAGTAGAGGCCAATATTAAAATCATAGAAAGTGATAAAAAACTGCACAATCACTCATTACTTAGCTCAGCCTATAGTATATAGAACACTATATGTTGGTCTATTAATTCAGCTTCCAGCCTTCCAAAAAGTCTCATTAATCGATAAAAGGAATATACACTGGGGTTTTCTTCTTATACTTAGCGTACTTCTCTCCAAAGAATGTAATCAAAAACTTCTCTTCATACCCTATTCTTTCACTGAAGAAACTGTATAGTACAATAGAGAATCCAATCATACCAATAATGTTCAACATCATCAGCTGGGTCCCAACAGCCCACCAGAAGAATCCAAAATATGAAGGGTGCCTGAAGTAATAGTAGATACCAGAAGTCACCAAGTCATGATCGTCATTACGTCTCGTTTGCACCAGATGGTTAAATGATTTACCAGCAGTCTTCATTGCTAAGGTTCTTATGAATTGACCACCAATCACCATAGCGAAGCCAATCCATTTGATGAAATGATGGCCTCTCTTAAAGTTTGGGAACAAGTAATACTCAACTGAGAACTCAATGAGTGCGAATGTATGCGCCAATGTGTATGCAGATCCGTTATTGATGATGAATGATTCAGAATGGACTTTGGTAGGATTATACTTAGCAGTGACCCAATACTCCAGGAAATGGAACAAGGCTAGGGCCATGAGATATAGGGCACACGTCTTCAATTGGACAAAGACCGCAGTCACAAACCCAAGTCCAAACAGCATACCTAATCCAAATGCAGTGGTAGCAACCTCATCCAATGGGTTCTTTGTGATATCTGAAACTCTTGGTGTGAATTGCTCTGTTTCATTCTGCTGCTTTGCCACTTGCTCTTCTTCTTCCTCTTCCTCCGTATCTTCTGGCATTTCAACAGCTGTATCGCCATCCTTATGGTCACTCAAGACGGATGATTTCCCAGAGGATTGGGCCGTTGAAGTTGATGAAGATCTTGCCATGTTGCTGACCTTCTTGTGTAGTTTGCTCACATTCAGGGTCTTCTTCAGGATTGCAGACATCGTGGAAGGATTGCAAAAAAAGCGACAGGCCAGTAAAAATAAGTGCACCTTAGTTCTCTATATGCACCTGTGTTTGATGTTTGAACCCTCTCACTATTCAGGACAAACCTCAAAAGTTCAAAACTGGCGTTGTGTCAAATTCAAAGATTTTCCACTTCGGGCATAGACAATCGGAACAAATGAAATTCCGAAATTCCGAGACCTTTGCGATGAAAAATTCCGACTGGAACAACGCGAAACTTCGTGATGGCCAATTTTCTTAGGACGCGGTCTCATCAAAATCAGCCAAAATTCGTGTTGCTGTTGAAACGTTGGTGGAAGTTGTTGGCCAATCGTTATGTCACAGGCGAATAAACATGTGCTGGGCACAGATGAAGGAAGCGCTCTGAAGAAATCAAAGGTGATTGATCCGGAGCAATTCGATCATACACCGCAAGGAACATTGGAATGTCTACATAAAGATGCCCATTCTTCACCAGTTTCGCTACAAACATTGATAGAAGCTCCTCACAGGCATAATCCGCTACCATACAGGGGTAAAGGGGCTTTGGCTAATGTGGAGCCTTCGAAGTTTGAGAAGGAATTGGTGACAATGAGTAATGATACCGCTGTGAAGGTCTCTGATGATCAGACTTGGGGCCGACCTCCATTACCCTCTGATTTTGATGCCAACAAAAATGACATCTCATTCCAGCAGTTGGATGCTGAAGAAGCTCTCACAGACGGATCTTCTGCTATTAAGTTCTTTGGTGTTACAGAAGAAGGCCATTCAGTGCTTTGTACCGTGATGGGGTTCTTGCATTACTTGTATGTCCCTGCACCACTCAATTTCCGTAAGGAACATCTCCCAGACTTTATCAAGTACCTGCAGGCCAATTTTAAAGGTGTCCATGATGTCGAACTGGCAATGAAGGAGTCGATCTGGGGATATAACGGGGGTCAAAAAGTTGTCTTTCTCAAAGTCATTGCCGTTAACGCTAAGGATATACCCAAGATCAGATCAGGATTTGAGAAGGGACAAGTGTCATTTAACGGCATGTTTGCAACTGGTGGTGATGGTGTCATGACCTATGACAACATTCAGTATCTCTTGAGAATGATGATTGATTGTAAAATTGTCGGTATGAGTTGGATTACATTACCCAAGGGAACTTACTCCATGGTAAATCCTAAAGATAGGATCTCTACTTGCCAACTGGAGGTGACTATAGACCATAAAGACATGATACCACATCAACCAGAAGGCGCATGGCTTAAGAGTGCCCCATTACGTATCTTGTCTTTCGATATCGAATGTGCTGGAAGAAAGGGTATCTTCCCAGAAGCTGAGCATGATGCAGTTATCCAGATCGCCAATGTGGTCTCTAGGTCTGGTGAATCAAGACCTTTTGTGCGTAATGTTTTCACAGTGAACACTTGTGCTCCTATCACGGGTTCAGAGATCTTTGAACACGAAGATGAAAGAGACATGCTGATGGCTTGGAAAAATTTCATCGTTAAAGTTGATCCAGATGTTGTTATTGGTTATAACACTACAAATTTTGACTTGCCGTACTTATTAGATCGTGCCAAGACTCTGGGTCTTGGCCAATTCCCATTCTTTGGAAGGTTGAAAAACGTCAAACAAGAAATTAAAGATTCTGTATTCAGTTCTAAGGCATATGGTACCAGAGAGTCTAAGGCCATTAACATTGATGGTAGAATGCAACTGGACCTTTTGCAGTTCATTCAAAGAGAGTACAAGCTGAGATCCTATACTTTGAACTCCGTGTCTGCACATTTCTTGAACGAGCAGAAGGAAGAAGTTCAACATTCCAACATTACAGAGCTCCAGAACGGGAATATGGAAACAAGAAGAAGATTAGCTGTGTACTGTTTGAAGGATGCATACTTGCCACTTCGTCTTCTGGAGAAGCTCATGTGCCTTGTGAATTATACAGAGATGGCAAGAGTCACAGGTGTTCCGTTCTCATTCTTGCTTACAAGAGGTCAACAGATCAAAGTTATTTCTCAATTGTATAGAAAGTGTTTGGAAGTTGATACTGTCGTTCCAAATCTTCAGCAGAATGGTTCCTCTGATGTCCAATATGAAGGTGCCACAGTTATTGAGCCAAAGAGAGGTTATTATGACGTTCCAATTGCCACATTAGATTTCAGTTCTCTATATCCAAGTATCATGATGGCACATAACTTGTGTTATACAACCTTGCTGAACAAGAACACCATCGAGAGATTGAAATTGCAGAAGAACGTTGATTACACACAGGCTCCATCTGGTGATTGTTTCTTGAAGTCACAACGGAGAAAGGGCTTATTACCAATCATCTTAGAAGAGTTATTGTCTGCCAGAAAGACGGCTAAGAATGACCTGAAGAAAGAAACTGATCCATTCAAGAAAAGCGTGCTTAACGGTAGACAATTAGCGCTAAAAATCTCTGCTAACTCTGTGTATGGTTTCACTGGCGCTACCATCGGTAAATTACCATGTTTGGCCATCTCTGCCTCTGTCACCGCTTTTGGTAGAGAGATGATTGAACAAACTAAGCAGGAAGTTCAAAAGCAATATTGTCTGGCAAATGGTTATAAGTACGATGCCGAAGTTATCTATGGTGATACTGATTCTGTCATGGTCAAGTTTGGATACGATGACTTGGAAACTTGCATGAAGATGGGCGAAGAGGCTGCTGGGTACGTTTCTACAAAGTTCCTGAATCCTATCAAATTGGAGTTCGAGAAGGTCTACTTTCCATATCTGTTGATCAACAAGAAGAGGTACGCTGGTTTGTACTGGACCAACCCTAAGAAGTTTGACAAGATGGATACCAAGGGTATTGAGACAGTGAGAAGAGATAATTGCCGTCTTGTATCCAACGTCATCACGAAGGTCTTGGAGCTAATTCTCGAGAAGAGAGACGTCCCAGAAGCTGAAGCATACGTAAAGCAGACTATTGCTGACTTACTACAGAACAGAATTGATATGCAACAATTGGTCATCACTAAGGCGCTATCTAGACAGGATTATGCTAATAAGCAACCACATGTCGAGCTTGCCGAGAGAATGAAGAAGAGAGATGCAGGATCTGCCCCAACAATCGGTGACCGTGTTGCCTACGTAGTTATTAAGACAGCTGGTACAAAGGCGTATGAGAAGTCTGAAGACCCGTTGTATGTCTTGGAACACAATTTACCTATCGACACAAAGTACTATCTGGAAAACCAACTTTCAAATCCATTGACAAGAATCTTCGAGCCAATACTCGGCGAGAGGCGTGCGAAGGAGCTCCTAACAGGAGCTCATACCCGTACTGTGAGTGTCGCTGCTGCCACAACTGGTGGTTTGATGAGATTTGTCAAAAAAGTTGAAACCTGTAAGGGCTGTAAAACTGCCCTGCCCAAGAACAACCAGGGCGCACTTTGTTCAAACTGTAAACCAAAGGCTGGTCAATTGTATAGTGAAGCACTCGCAGCACTGAACTCCTTGGAGATCAAGTTCTCTCGACTTTGGACCCAATGTCAGAGATGTCAGGGCTCTCTCCACCAAGATGTGTTGTGTGCCAACAAGGACTGTCCGATATTTTACATGAGAAAGAAGGCACAGAAGGATGTTGCTCAACAGTCCATAGAGCTGCAAAAGTGGAATGATACTCTCTGGTGAACAATGTAATGCATTCAAGGTATTTATTTTAGAAGCTATTGTAGTTACAAACATTTATACAGATAATCGTTAACCATGCATTAATAAGTCATACTTTTCAACGACGCAGTGTGAGTGTCGTTGCATTTTTACGTGACAGGTTTCTTCAGAGCTTGATCAGATGTACCAGATGATGATCTTTTCTTTTCAAGATGTGTATGAGGTGGTTTTCTCGAAGGCAAGAAGATGTTGGATGTTGGTCTTGGTTTGACCACTGGGCGTGATTCCGATTGAATGTTAATACCGAGAATATTCTGTCCATTTGAGGTAACCTTAGGGGCTTCTACAGTAGAAGTCCCTCCACTGGTATCGCTATTAGTTGAAGGAGACCCACTAGAGAATCTTGTGGGAGAAAAGTTAGAATTGGTAGATTGCACCCTCTGGATCGAGGGGACAGAAGATATTCTTCCATTGGATCCAGTACTGAGCGCCTTCTGAGAGTTCTCAATACCATTTACAATATTCTTATGCAGATCATGTATCCGATCTAAAGCCTTCGAACTGCCAGAGTTAGGAAGGTTTATTGTGTTAGCTCTTTGGATATTTTTCTTCTGAGCGTAGTTATCAAGATTGGATTTCAACTGAGATTGAGCATTGGTAACAGAACCGATAGACGGTGAACGGGAACGGTCAGTGACTTGAGGCGGCGATGTTGAAGAAGAGCGATTTGAAATTCCAAACAACGGACTGACATTCAAGTTAGGGATGAGAGAAGATGGAGAAGGCTGACTCACCTTGTGAGGTGGTGGCAGAGGGACTGAAGAGCTATTTGCACTAATGTTTGAAGATCCCTTAGTCAGTTCATAGAAACGTTTCTTCAGTGCCAGTAGCCCACTTCGTTCACGATCATAATTTGATTGATGACTAGTCAGCCTGCTATCTAGAGGCTCAACGGCAAGTACAACACTTGACACAGGAGAGGTAGTTGATCTTGATGGAGCTTTGGTGGTTGATGGCGTCAAATGCTGAGAAGCAACAGGCTTGATAGTAGAGCTGATAGAAGGTGATTTCGTTGGGGAAGACGCAATTTGGTCCAGAGTTGAAGCCATTGGAGTCAATCTTTGTCCAGAAAGAATACCAGAAGATGGAACAGTAATCTTTGGAGCAACAACCGTTGGAGACTTAACCTTTGGAGCCGTCAATTTAGGCGACACCCTACCAATGCCAACATTATGCGTAGAGAAGATAGATGCAGAATGCTTCAAAGGAGATACGGAGACCACAGTCCTTGGAGCCGAGTTCTGAGCCTTCAAGACTGCTGTAGAAGATAGCGTGCCCTCAGAATTTGACTCCGAGCGATCAGCTCCATTCTGAGATAGGGTCTTTGATCCAATTAGAGACGACGACGATGATACTGGAACCCTTGGAGCAACAGTTGGAGTAGGGAGAATTGAAGTATTTGAAGTAGCCACTGAGGTATGGAACTCTGAGACTGCTGAAGTCGCTTCAGTAGTGGACGAAGACGGGACAGTTGGATGAACCTCAGATTCATTTGTAGATTGAGTTGTGCTCGGTCTTTGAGCCACAGCCGCTGAAATAGCAGATTTTTGAGCCGCTAGCAAAGGACCATCTTTGATATTAATCGAATTATCTCCTTGGCTAACGTAAATTGACGAAACACTGGATCTAGCAGAAGTGCACATAGAAACATCTGTCGTAGAATGAGCTATCGCGGTTTGTGAGGTCAGGGCAACACCATTGGATTTCTCCAACTCCCCTTTCTTAGCCGTAGCAACAGTAACAGGTGGTCTGCGACTTTGAATTTGTGATGGGATAGAGGCTTCCGATGGAGGAGGTAGTATTGTATGCATTGAAGCAGTCCCCGGTATAACTTCAGAAGACCCGACTGCACTCTCAGCTACACTTGACGCTGATGATGAGACTGGAACAGTCATAGACGAGACAACAACAGGAGTGACATTAACTGAAGACATACTGCCCGAAGGGTGACTCTCCGCTGCAACTCCCGATTCAGAAACAACAGATGCGCAGGCCGAGTAAATAGTAGGAGACTCTGAAAAGAGAGGCACAGTAGCAGGGGAAAGAACTGGTGGTTCTGAAACAGGTCCAGATTCTGATAGTTCAGTTGAAATCTGTAGTTCACAAGGTACCACCTTGTTTGGAGGTTCAGCACAAGGTTTTTCAACAATTGAGCCCTTATGCGCTTCATTAGGAGGTTCAAACAGACTATCAAGATCAGGTAGAGAAATAGAACACCCCTCATCAGTCGATGAGTTAGGTACCAACTGCTGCTGTTGCTGAGCGGAAACAGATGGTTGCGACAGTTCGAAAGAACCAATTCGTTGTCGCTGTAGCTGTTGGTCATAGTGATGATGTGGCTTTTGTTGTTGTTGTTGTTGCAGATGTGTCTGGTATGTATTCAGGATAGCATCTTGGTGGTACAGAAAGTAGTATTGAATCTGCGATATGTATGTAAAATCTCTCATACGAGCATTCCCTACGGTAGCCTTCAAATATTCCTGGAAGACAATTGGGTGAAGAGAGCTTTGCATAGCTCCATTTGTGATCGTGACAGCTTGTCCAGCAGAGTTTTGTAAGAGCGGAGCAGCGAATGCAAAGGCCATTGGTATAACTCTTGTCTGAGAAGCTGGAATCCGCATAGAGCTTAGATGACCTTGTGCAACAGTGGGTGATGATTGTTGGGTATTTTCAGTTGGAAAAACAGGAGACAGCTGCGCTCCTGAATCCATGTTTGGCTGAATTGGCAAAGGCTGTCCAGCTCGAAGGGGACGTGACGAACGCAGTTGAGGAGCATACAGACCTTGCTCTGACTGCGCAGATATATCACTCTGAGATGCACTACTCACCATCTCTGATGACTGTCCTTTAGTCGTTGACTGTACCTGAGAATGAAGAGCTTGAGATTGAACAGTATGTTGTTGGGATACCTGTTGTGGAAGCACCGGAGTAGCCGATTCACTCGTCAGCTGAGCAGAAGCATTTTGCTGAGCAGCAAATGGAGATTGTTGTCTCACTTGAGGTTGAATGGGTACCGGATCCGGGTCAAAATCATCATCATCGGAATCCAAACTGATAACAACCGGTGACGTCTTCTTTGGAGGAGCACTTGGATTAACCGAAGCCTGTTCAGGTATTTGAAGTATATCGGAATTCATCGCTCCATCGTCTTTCGTGTTCTGCTCATCCTCCTCGTTACAAGAGGCGATCTCTGGTTCTGGTTGCTTCGCTTGAGGTGGTTTTTCCATTCTCACCAGGACACCATCACTATTCTCATACATCGGATGCCACGAACCATCGAGGTCAATCTCCACAGAGTCACAATCCTCTGATGTATTCTTCAGGATATCGAGTACATACTCGTTGAGAGACAAATCCTTCACTGAAATCTTATTGTTACAATAAGGACAATTCCAAGTAGCCACTTGCTCTTGCAAGTAGATGAACTGCAACGCATCAAAACACGGAAGATGATGACAATATATAGACTTCACTGGATATTTCATTCTCATGAATGATACAGGACACTTCAAACTCAAGACTGTAGACATTTCTTGAATTTCATCATCGTCATCATTACCAGCAACGATCTCTTGCACAGTGACATCTTTTGGGGTACGTGGAGAAGCTAGAATCTTCTGTAGAAGCCTATTTGGGGGTAGCTTCTCAACCATATAGCAGAAAACCAAAAAGTCTTGTTTCGTGAATGCATAAACCATCTCCAACACGTTCTGGGGATTGATGAATGGAGTTAAATCAGCCGGTTTGGCAGTACCAGGTTTGTTCTTGATACCTTTCACGTTGTCCTTGATTGGCGTTTGATTGAAAGTAATTTCCAGTGGTGTTGGAAACTCAATGTCAGCTTTGATTTGCGGTTTCGTTCTATCGTAGACACCACACAATAAATAGAGTCTATAACTGGGCACAGTCTTCAAAGTAGTTAAGTCAGCTGCGGAAATCTCAAAAGACATACGGCATGTACCCCTTCCTTCAGCTCTATGACAAATGCCTGCGGATGGGGTCATCAGTTTCTTCAAAACAAAGAATGGGTTCTCTTGGAAGAACAACCATGGCTTCTTTTCAGCGGAATTCTTCTGTGAACTTTTCTGTGAGGATCCTTGTGAGGATCCCAGTGGCTCGTATTTGCGTCGGAGTTCTCCATAGTTTTGCAAAGATCTTTCATACAAAGCATCCTGCACTAAATCGTTAATCGCCAGAATCCTCACATATTCGTTGTTATCCCATCCAACCTGGAGATACTTGATAACGCGGTCCTGGACATCTGCCTTACGCCCACTCTGAGCGATAGATATCGCTCGAGCAACGCTTTTGAGCCCTGGAAGCTTCAGCGCGCGTACTCGTGAGAGTAGAGTCTGGTCATCATAGTTAGCACGTTATCACCTACATTTCGCGGGCCTTATCGCCTTCAGAAGACTGCAGTCTTCGCACAGGAGACTCACCTGATAATCCTGATCAGATATCTGTTGCTGCATAGCTAAGTACCTATGTGCGGATGTGTAACAGTATAACCTTTCTTGCTTCTGCTTCTGCTTTTATGCCCTTTTGGCTCCTGGTCTCACCCAAAAAATCCGCCAGAAATTCAAGCGCGATCTGTTGCGCGAACAGAGAGAGACGGGGCTCAAAACAGTTTTCAACTATACAGGTCTAAATAGTCTCCGGTCAAACAGTATGATGTTTGTCTTATATGATGTGCGATTGTATGTATGATCCTTCCCAAACGAATGAAAAAGTTACAAGTATGAAATGCCATATTTTTGTTCCCTTCTGTTCCCTTTTGAACATTCCTTCAAGCTCTCTTTCAGCCTTTGTAAATGTACTGATAGTCAAATACTGTTGATGAATCACTTTGACGACGTTTCCAAGTCGTGATATCGTTATTCTGCGAGTTCATTCGAAATAATCTCACCCTTCTGTCCTGCTTGGAGTCCCCATATGCCCCTTCTCCCACAGAGCCACCGAAACACATCCATAGTTCCTTCAACGAATCACCTTCGGCCTGACCTTTAATACAACAGTCATTAGTGTGCTCAGAGCCAACAGACATAACTTGGACTCCGATATCGCTTAATGCCCTTCTTGTTTTGCCATCAGTCTTAGATCTCTTTAGTTTATGCTTTTCATTATAAGATCCCACAATGGCGAATGCGCCTTTTGGACGATATTCTTGGATGGGTAAATGTTGGAACTCAATCGATAATTTCGGTTTCTGCTTCAGACTTTTAAAAGATCTTTGTAAAATTGTGGAAACTGGTTCACTTGATTCATTGAAAATGTCCAGTATGTAAATGGCTCCAGTAACGATATCCCCTTCGAACACTGGCAGGGCATAATTTGTAATGTTCTGTGTAGATCGATCTTCGGCATCTCTCACCATGACAGACTCAGGTAACGATGCAATAAACTCCACAATTTCATCCCTTGATACGAACTTATTAAAATCGTTCTCACCTAGTGCAACAGCAAATGGAATGCTTCTCGTGATCATGGGCGAAAGGGCCTTCAGCAATGCAGTTTGATAGTCGAAAGTGTTCTGCCCATCAAGAATGTCACCAGTGATAACAACAAGTTGTGGCTTTTCATAATCCAAGACTTGATGAATGAAGTTCAATGACTTGGAATCGGCCTTACATTCAACTTGTTTCTCCACTTGATCTTTACAAACGCCAAAGTTTGACGAGAAATGGAGATCAGAGATCTGTAACACTTTGAATTCGTTCTCTCTATTAAACTTGAGAACCGGCATATTGCCAATTTCGGAAACATCTCGATTGACGACGACTCTGATAGGGAGCGTTGATTGAAATCTTCGGGCTCCAGGGACAAGGGTCCAATCGGCGCGAGGTTCAATGACATCAGGACCGAACAGGTACATGATATCAGTGATAGCATCTTTGGCATTCGGCCTATCGTACTTCACCCATATCCCATCAGGTTTGAGATCCCAGTTGTTATAGTTGTATGTGATATCGAGCCTTGATTTTGGTCTTCCAACAGATGTTTGTGCATCTTTGACGACGTATGCTGGAGGTTCTCTGCTATGTGGATCACCAACGACAAGATCCACAATGGCATGCCCCGGGTCGTCAGGAGCTCCAGGCTTTGAATACCTCACATATAGGAAATCATGGTACCAGCTCCAAGAATTTGAGGGTAAACCATCTAGATCAATGGCCTTCTCAATTCTGTACCATGTCACAGAGATCCTGACATTATCTGGCGACTTCTCGATGATCTGGTTACACGAACCATACCACGAATAGCACCTGATTCTCTTAATATCAGATATGTGCCCTCCGCGATAAGGTTCCACCCTTGCGACGTGATTATTGTAGATATTCAGCGTATGTGTGTCAAACATTGTGAAGACCAAATATGACAGGACCGCAAATGGCAGTAACACCCGCCTAAAGAGCCTGGCTGGCTGGCGAAATAACGTCATCAACTGATGATGAAGATGTGTGCTCTTCTTGAGAGGTCGAGAAAGAGATGAATTTGATCTCCCTTGATGACGTCCAGGGTGTTGATGAAAATGAAACTGCGGTTGAACTTTTCTTTGTTCTAAATTGGGACCAAATGAAGAAGACCGCTAAGTGGGGGCTGGGGCTGAACAATAGGGGGTTGACATCTAGTGACTAGTGTTATGATCATGATTCATTGATATCAAACATACCTAGTTAATATTTACTGTACTACATTTTGTAATTGCTGCAAAATGTCTTCAAGGACCCAAAACGGCCTAAACTCTCATTAAAGCACTGTCGTCATTTTGAAGTGAAACTGCAATGCGTTCTGCACCGCGAAAACGCTGGCCAGGCCCTCGGAGATACGAAAGGAGATTAGGGAAGTAACGGAGAAATGCTGTCAAATCAATTGTTGTCATGGCGTGCATCTATAGGAGGTCAATCACCATGGCTTTCACCTTAGAACCCTTTGAAAGAACATTGGATGGTGAATCATTGGATGAAGGGAGAATCAGGAGGCCATTTGCACCGGCAACGCTTCCGATACGACTACTCCGTTGGAACCCAGTGCTCTCTGCGATCAAGTGCTCGCCTTCTTGATGGATGAAGACACGCTGATACTCCGGTCTTGGGTCCAGTTTAGCGTCTTGCTTCAGAATAACATCAACTACTGAGAGAGATGGAAGTTGTTCCGGCATTCGGAGGTTGACAACACCGGAGAACTTTAACAATGATGGAATAACGAACAGATGAGAAGTAACGGAACATGAAGCTGGATTACCAGGAAGTGAGAAAATGACTTTACCATGATACTTATGATTCTCATGAAACGTAGCAAATGTAGTTGGCTTACCTGGTTTCATTGCCACTCTACCAAAATGAATGGTTCCCAAAAGGTCTTGTTCAATGAATGGCTTCAACAAATCCATCTCACCCATAGAAACACCACCAGAAGTGACGATGTAGTCAATATCATCCAACTGCGATTTAATTCTCTCACCAAGGTTACCCAACTTATCATTGGCAATACCTAAATCACGAACATCAAACCCAGAGCCTTTGAATAACTGCTTGAGCAATGGTCTATTGGTATCATAGATTTGGCCATATCTCAAGGGCTCACCCAGATTTGCGGTATCAAGATTGACCAACTCATCACCAGTGGACAACACACCAATGATTGGCTTCTTATACACCTTGATCTTAAGGACGCCAATACTGGCCAGCAGACCGATCTCACCACCTATACTTGAGATGCGCTTACCTTTACAGAGAGCCAAAGTTCCCTTGGCGATATCACTCCCAGATGTTCTGATGTTATCACCAGGCGTAACATTCATCGCAAGGATCCTCACTTCTTTTTCTTCGCCATTATCTTTCTCACACACAAGTTCAGTCTCTTCAACTGGAATCACAGCGGTGGTTCCCAATGGGATTGGAGCACCCGTGGTGACTCTCACTATGTTGCCAGAAGCCAACTTCTTCGCCTCTCCAGGTGCAGCATGAGAAACTGACACAACCGGATAACTGCCTGGGCAGTCAGTATGAATAACAGCATATCCGTCAACAATAGAGGCATCAAAGTCCGGGACATTGACCTTCGCATAGATGTCCTCAGAAAGGATATATCCGGTGATATCGTCATCAGTGATCAACTTTTTGATGACCGTTGGAGGGGGGGTATATTGGTTAATCAGATCCAATGCTTCAGGGACTGGAATCATCCTATATGGAGATTTTCTTGCTCTTCTAGAGACTGGACCGCCCAATGAATTCGATAAAATGTGATGCTGAACATCATGGCCATGACCATGTGGATTTCCGTGACCAGGATGGTGTGAGTTTCCGTGCTCATGGGAGTGTGAGTGGGAAAGATCATGGAAATGACCGTGTAAGTGAGAGTGTGAGTGGGAGTGGGAGGGAGATGAACTCTCAGCCCCCGAAGAAGGATGTGATTTTGGTTTGTGTAGTTCTCTAGCACTATCAACATTCAATTGCCTCAAAATATGTTGCAACATGTTGATGATGGCATCCAAGTTCTCGGTAGCACCCTTTGGTGAACCTGGAAGCGTGATAAGGAGCGTCTCATTGATAATTCCAGCAGCTGGCCTTGAACAAATGGCATAAGGCGTTATCTTCAATGAATGGTTCAACATGGAAAACACCAGGCTTGGTGCCTCTTTGGTGAACAATGGCTTCACAGCCTCAGGTGTAACATCCAATCTCGTGAATCCAGTACCACCACTCAATAAAACTAAGTTTGGCGCTACAGCTGGATCGCCTGTGATTTTCTTAACGATGTCTTGGATCATGGCCTTGTTATCATCAACAATGTCAACACTATCAACGGATAGCCATTCATGGCCCTCGAGGAACTTCTCCAGAGCAGGGGCAGTCTTATCGGTGTCTGTACCTCTGTAACATCCAGAGGAAACAATGACAATAGCAGCGACGAGTTTCTCCATTTCCTGGTGCTGTTTTGAATTGTGACCCTTGGAGGTGTCAGGGGGTGATGCGATCTGTTGTGTCTGTACTTGTTTCAGTAATCGGATCAGCCAAAATTATCATCCGCCCTCCTCAAAGCAGATGGGGGCCACTGCGGAAAATCCACAAATTTAAAGTGCTACAGACTCATGAAAAATACCATAATGACATTTTATTCTTAAACTCTTTCTCTTGCTGCTCAGTGCTCATCCGATTCCTTAGTTCTTAGTTCTCTCCGCATTCTCTTCCTCATCAGAACTGAGGTCAATTAATTGCTCCTCCTCTTCAGATGTTGAGAGATCAGGCTCTCCAATTTCTGGATCAGTAGTACTCATACCATCAGAGTCCAGCACCCATTCTGTAGACTTCTCTAACTCATCACGATCCAATTCGAGAAACTCTTTAACAGACTCTGGCAACGCAACCTCTGTCTGATCCATAAATTTGGATTCTTTAGTGTAGACAAAAACGATAGGATCCTTCCATTTGCTCTGGGTATGGGAATAGACACCTCTCTTTATATCATCAAACTCTAGAGCACCTATTTCGAAGTTTGTATCAATATCGGTTGGTTGAGTATGTTCAATATAGCTCCACTGAGCATCCTCGTCTTTCTTATCCAAGAAACAGTAGTTAGTCGAGCGTAATATAACACCAGTAAGGATATAAGGCTCAGGATTGGCATCATCATGTTTTTCGGCATATCTTTCCAAGAGATATGGAACGTTGTGGATACTCTTCTTGTGTCTCTCATCAATTAACTTATTATTCATCTCAACAAGTTCTTCTCTTTGTTTTTGGATATCCAATTTGAGAGATTGAACATCTGCCAAGGCATCTTTGATGTTCAAGTCAGAGAATCCACCAGCTTCTACTTCCTCAGTCAAAAATTCCAATGAATGATCCAATAACGACTGGATATGTTTCCCCTTGTGAGTTTTGAGTTTCATTAGTTTCTTATTCAACTCAGCTCTTTCTTTTTCAATTTCATCATTCTTCTGCTTCACTTCTTGAACGATTGGCTGAAATTCTGTAGTATATATCTGCGGATAGAACTTCTGCGGGATCTCAAAGCCAGTAGGCACGATCATCTCATCAATACATGGCTCCAATGACACGACGACAGTATCGGATAATGATGAGATTGATTGTGATGTATCCAGCCAGTCAGACCATATCAACGAATGTAATGTCTTGTACAATGTTCTCTTTACGTCTTCTGGGTCAATCTGGAAGAGACCAAAATCTCTGTATTCATCTGATGGAGCATCACACAGTGTACTTTGAAAAAGCTGCAAGGGCTTTTCAACACCAGTAAGAGATAATTGCTTGGAAAGCGTCCTATAAAAAACTTCGTAGGCATCTGATAAATTGTCAACTTCACCAAACGCCTGCTGTGCGATCTTTGGGAAGCTCTTGACAAAGTTAGACAAAGAAGCAAATGATCTGGAAGACGAGTCATCCATGAATGCAAACACTCGCTGTACCTCCAACAAGAATCTCAAGTCATGCTTAACTCCATCAATCTCAACTTCTGTTATTTCAGACGGCACTTTAACTAGATCGCCTCTGAACCAGCGAGGCTCATACCCCAATGATCTGAATTCATGATGAAATACGGCCTTCCGAAGATCTGGAATGTAGTATAGGATAGTGAGCAAGGATGAAAGATAAGACTCATAATAGCCGCCACGAACAGGCATTAATACGGGTGGAGCACCCTCTCTGCGAAGATAAGCGTTGATCATATCATCATAGACATTATATGGCGGTTGACCGTCTTCACCATCATCAGGCATCTGATACACTGAGGCGTTGCTATCATTAGGAGAAGCATTCTCGATGTGCATCACAGAATCAATCCGCGGTGGCAGTGGTGGACCTCCATTTGCGGTATCCTCGTGGTGCTGATTATACGATGGTGGCAGGATAGACTCGATAATTCCAGATTCAATCGGCGCCGAAGGAGCTATCCCAGGGTCTTCCATCTTTATTGAATGCTCTATCAGCGAGTCATTCTGTCTGAAGAGAAAGTCGATGGCATTGTTGATGTCTCCATCAGATTGCTATATTTTTGGTTAATACTCCGTGACACAACTGTGTTGGGGAGAGTTCTGAAGGAAAAACATACTGAAAGAGCCTCAATCGCCTGTTCTCGAGAGAAGCCGAACTCCACTATCTGAACGATCTCTCTCTCTTGCGGTGGTAAGCTTGACATAGATGATTAAACTGTTCTGAGTGTCTGTAGTCTTCGGTGTTGATGCAGCCTTACAATTCTTGGTTTTCTAATAGAAAACTCTAACAGCTGCGATGGGGGCAAATTTGGGAGAACACAGTATAGGCGGTCCCTGGGGATTCTAGGAGGGATAACACAAAGAGAGTTGTACTATGAAAATGACACAGCATAATATATAAGAAATATTGCTGAGATCGTATACCTTTTACACTCCATCATAATGCAAAAAATATCCTAAAAACCCTTCTAATATACAATCTTCAACTAAAACAATGATCAAAAGACATCTGGCAATCTTTCAATGACATAAGAGTGAGCACCAACACTCATGATTGGAACACCTGGTACTTTTCTAATACGACGCTTCAAATCAGCATCGTTAGTAGCGACGATAAAGCACTTATGTTGAATCACTCTGTTGACAAGACAGTCATCCGCATAGGTACCCTTATGTGAACAACTAAGTCTCTGTACTCTTGGGTCCTTGGCCAATTTCAACGCAATACGGTACTTTGGTCCCAATTTTTCCAACTCGGCCATGACGCAATCGGTGATCAATGGGATACATTTGGCATACAAGGAATCCATCATGCCTCTCACAAGATCAATCTTTTTCTGGATGGAGAAGTTGATGAAGTTTGTATCTATGAGAACTTGGTATGGTGGTTTGATGGCTTCGTTAAACTGAAAGAAAAGAGCCGATGATACCTGTGGGATGTTTCTTGTCAATTCCGGATCATCTTTAGGCTTGCCTTGGTTCTCCTGGTTCTTCTTGAGCTGTTGGCTCTTGTTGGATATTATACGCTTAGTCGTTGCGAATTTTCTGGTCTTTTTAGCTTTACCCATGGCCCTGGTGGAGGTGTCGTTGTTCTTGTCTTAACGGTTAAGAGTACTCTGAGTGAGATGAAATGAAGGGCATAAAAAATTCGTTGGTTGGTGCCACATCTCATTGCTGGTTGTGAGCGCCTGCACAGGATTGGGTGGCGATGAGGCATACAATGGTTGTGATTGGATGTTGAAGGTGAGAACGATGTTCTTAGTTTAAGATGGACATTGGATACTGATGGCAGCTGTGGCTAGACCTGCAACGGATGTCGCAGTTGGGGACATCCGTGAGGAAGTGCGGATGGGGACCCCTTGACATCCGTAGGCTGCGGATGGATTTAATACTGTCCAAATAAGGTAATTATCCCAAAATAGTT
>PPNS03000069.1:0-55998 GCA_003708225.3 Williopsis suaveolens
TTGGCACATCCAGGGGAACAGAGTATCTCTTCTGTCCTGACTCTGATTCGCTGTCAAACAGACCTCTCACCTTAGGTGAATATTTCAGTATTTTGAACAGCTCACGAATGGCAGCAATAGGAGAATTGACTGATGCGCGGACTATTTGACTATCACGCCCCAGGACAAGGAAACCCTCACGATCAACGTCAAAGTCAGTGTTGTCTATTTCATCTGAGTCTAGCAACTCGCATTGCAGGTCTGCAGTTCGTAAAGCATCCAGGAGTGCCTTCACAATGGTATTCGTAGAGTGTGCACAGCATCTCATCAAGGATCTTCGACCTTGAAACAATTCAGAGACAAACCTTATGGAATTATTCTCTTTTTCAACGTCATAAAATTCCTCCAGTTGTTCTTGAATGTTATCGGCTAACGTCAAGTTATTTGACCCACTGTCCGTACTTATTGACAACAGCTTCTTGGTGATTTGAAACTGCTGTAATACTTTAAAAACAATGCGGCCCAATTCTTTGCCCGTATGATCGGATCCTATTGGCAGGAAGTCCAATAAATGTTCGTAGTACTTGAAATCTTCATCCGTGGCGTGCACAATAACACTGAGAAATTGCCTTTGACCTGGACTCGTCCAACAGTCAAGGGACAAGGATACAGCATCTTGCCCTCTCAACTTCTCAATGAGCTCCTTCTTGGCTATTTCACAGAGATTCTCAAGCTTCATTGGAACAGATTTTCTTGACATTGTTGTGATCTCTTTCGGCGCGTCCAGGAGTGTCAGGAACCTTCTAAAACTCTTGTTCTCGACCGCTCTGAAGCTCAGATTCGTGTCGAGAAGGTACTTGAAGAACTCACGTATTATTTCGTTCTTCTGGGTTTGTTTTGATACAGTAAACAATTGTTGCGTTATGTCTTTGGAGTCTTCTCGCTTGCTTCTGTTCAACAGTTGATTCGCGCGCTTCCCTCTCTTTAAAGCCTCCCGTAACTGATTGATTTGATCTTTGCTGTAGAGTGCGATGTCAATACCATGAGATCTTAGATGTCGGTTGAGATTGGATCTTGATCCGTGCAACTTTGACAACAAGAAGGACTTGGTGCAGTGCCTGGCATTGCACCTTACTGTATAATCTTGAAGCTTTCTTTGCGTCGAAGTGATGTAGGTCTGAGAACGAACGATCTCCTTCGAATAACAGGTCCACAGTACTTCGTTAACTTCTTTCTCACTCTCAGTCGTATCCTCTATAATGACGGCTTTAGGTGTCCGAGAAGAAGGTAGCTCTGAAGCAGGAGAAAAACAATGAGGCATGGGACTTCGGACTTCCTAATGGCGATACTGGCGCGTATGTGTTCTGTAGGTCACTGCCATAATCGTTATCATGATCATCTCTGTTCAAGTCAAGGCCGTCGCTGATAAGGCCAAAATACCCGGCAATAGTCTTTTACGTTTGCGGCTTCCATCGCCATCATCTGAGGGTTCTTCTTGAAAGTTACTCTTCTTTAGGTCAGACATGACCGACAGATTGCAAAGGGCAAGTTGGAGGTCGAAATGTGAAGGATTGGCTACTGAGGCTTTGTTTAATTAAATAAAGTCTTCCTTAGTGCGTGCGTCTCGGGAGAAAATCCATTAAACTTGCCATATCAGGGAATTTTCCGAATCAGTGGTGGTTATGAGCGATTTCCCGGATCGGTCCCTTAGCCACGAATCACTAAAGCACAGTGATTCGCAACTCGCGGATCGCTCTCTGTCTCCGATTCGTCACATCTCTAATTTACGCTCTTGATAAAGTTGAACTGCCTCGCTGGGTTCCCTTTTGGGAAACTTTTTTTATACTCTCAGAAGAAAAAGGCCCTGATTCCTCGGCATAGGCCAAAGGGAGACAACTAAATTCATTGTTCTAATAATAACAAATGATACTTCAAAAGTCATCCAATACTTCTCAAAAATAAAAGGGGTGAGGACTGTCACCTGTGATGTAGATTAGTAATTTACAAATACCAAGGTCCATATACAATATCTATATTAAATTCAATCTTGGAATGGAATATATGGAGTTTCAATGGCACCCTTTTGCTCAACCAATCTCCCGTACAGCTCTGGACGTCTGTGTCTAGAGAAGTCAAACATCTTCTTCTTACCGTTGACAGCTTCATCCAAATCGATCTCACAGACCAGCAACTCATCATCTTCGGTCTGAGCCTTAGCAATGACAACACCGTTTGGATCAACAATGAGAGAACCAGCAATCAAGTCCTGACCATCTTCCACACCACTTTTGGCTACGGACACAGCGAAACAGGAGTTGAAATAGGCATTAGCAGTGGTGGACAAGTCAGAGTGGTGCATTCTTAACTCCTTGTTCTCCTTAGATCCAAAGAGGGCAGTACCGTTACCAGTGGTGTTGTAACCGTTCAAACACAAGTCCATGCCTTGCAGGGCGTAACATCTCCAAGCCTCTGGCCATCTTCTGTCATTACAGATGAGCATACCCATGGTTGCATCGATCCAATCTGGATCGGATTTGTATGCTGGGAAGCCCATGTCACCGTACTCAAAGTATCTCTTCTCCAATTGTTGGAATGCAATACCATCAGTTGGCTCCACAAAGCCTGGCAAATGGGCCTTTCTGTACTTCTGGATAAGTTGACCTTTGTTATCAGCAAGGATGTAAGTGTTGAAGTGATGACCATCATCTGTGAGCTCAGCGTAACCAAGCACAAAACCGATGTTGAACTCTTTAGCAGCCTCGAACAATGGCTTAACGGTTTCATTCTTGGTGATATCGCCCTTCTCGAAGTAGCTGTCAACCTCTTCTTGAGACTCGATGTACCATCTTGGGAAGAAGGAAGTGAGTGCAAGTTCTGGAAACACAGCGAGTTTAGCACCTTGTTCAGAGGCTTGCTTCAACAGGTTGATGAGTCTGGCAACAGTCTCAGACTTTGGGGTGGCCTTCTGGATAGGACCTAGCTGGATACCAGCGATAATAAACTTTCTAACGGACATGATAATGGTTTACGGGTATTATGATCGTCATCAGTCACACCATCGGTCCCATCTGGCGATCCGAATGCCCTTTTATACCTCTTGAGATGATAATGCAAGACAGATGGCCTCGGAGAAGTCCCCCGAGATCTCCGGCCGCTTCTTTCCCATTCGTGGGAAAGTAAGCGGTGAAGGTCCTCATTGACACTAGAGAGAGAAAAAGGCATAAAACAAAGGTGAAATGGCTTGCTAAATGCATAGTCTGCCCTGTTGAATCAGATCAATAGCTGAAGAGTAAAATGATGAAGGTCATCAGCGAAGAAACTACAGATAAGGAGGAAGAGCTCACACAGCTCGAGCTCATGGATGATCAAGAGTTCTACACCAGATTCTCAACCGCAAGGAAGAAAGTCATCGTGTTCATCGTGTCACTGTCGTGTTTCCTCTCACCACTCAGTTCGATGTCATTTCTGCCCGCTGTCTCTATCATCGCCCAGGAGTTCAACACTTCTGGTACCATCATCAACGTGTCCAACGCTGTCTATAACTTCATGATGGCATTCTCCACAATCCTCGTATCACCACTGGGTCCAATATATGGTAAGAGATGGACGTTTATAGTGTGTCTCGCGCTGTTTGTGATCACTTCTATCCTCACAGCAGTCTCACAGAATCTCGCAATGTTCTTTGTGTTCAGAGCGCTAAGTGCTCTATCAGGTACACCAGTGTTTAGTATTGGATCGACAATTCTCGGTGATATCTATAAACCCGCAGAAAGAGGAGGTGCCATGGGTCTCTCCCTTCTTGGATCGCAGCTTGGCCCGGCATTTGGCCCAGTAATTGGTGGTATCATTGTCACATATACGAGTTGGAGAGTAATTTTTTGGATACAAGTTGGACTAAGTGCTATAGATTTAGCCCTTGCAGTATTGTTCCTTCCAGAGACTTCAAGGATAACTGAGCTGATAAAGAAACGCAGATCCACTGGTAAAAGTGCCTGGTTTGTCGGATTCAACCCATTTAGAGTCGTTATCGCTCTGTTCAAATACCTTAACTTGACACTCGCAGGTATCATTTCCATGTCGATCCATTTCAATATGTTCTCTTTACTCACACCGATCAGATATGTTGTCGATCCTAGATTTGGACTGGAAAAGCCAATCTTTGGTGGGTTATTCTATCTTGCTCCAGGCTTTGGATATGTTCTTGGAGCATTCTTAGGTGGCCGCTGGGCAGACCATTACGTTCTTAAGTATATCAGAATTAGAGGACGTAGAGTACCCGAGGATAGACTGCACAGTATGTTGATAGCATATGGGATCTTCTTACCAGGGACCATTCTTATCTATGGATGGTGTCTGCAAAAAGAGAAAGCTGGAATGGCCTTACCTCTCATAATGATGTTCATTGGAGGTGTGGCACAGACTATTTGTTATCCAAGTATCAATACCTATTGTGTGGACTCCATGCCACAACTACGTGGTGATGCCATCTCAGGTAATTATTTCGTGCGGTTTATCGCTGCAGGTATAAGTTCAGCTTCTGTGTTGACAGAAGTTAATCATATCGGAGTTGGGTGGACATGTACTATAAGTGCCATTTTCATGTTGTTTGGATTTTGCTGTTGCCTTGCATTAATCAAATATGGCGAACAACTACGTTCACGTTAATTTCGTTACTAAATACTGCCCCGAAAAGAACGAACCCAACCAGTATAAAAATTGAGGGAAGTGTAGGGAGTTGAGTAATCCAGGACCTGGACACACACCCAATAGGCCCCATCCTAAACCAAAGAGGGCATTTCCCAATAGGAATTTTGGTGTGATATCTGTAGAGTTTGCACAGTTGAAAGTGTCAGCGAGTAAAGGTTTCTTTATAGACTTCCAAATGAAGATGTTTGGGACCACAGCAAAGAGCATTATCAGCGCCAGTGAAGGATCGAAATGCTCTAGAGTTGGCAGGGCAAGGAATCCAATAGTCTTGGAGACGTTCACCATACCCGCGATGTGAAGTCCCAATCCAAACAGGAAGCCAGAATAGATACCATTCAACCACTTAAAGAATTCGAGAGAGGCATGAGATCTCTTGACGCAGCGCGAGATGATTGGGTTTATCAGATAGACTTGAAAGAAAGAAGAAGCCATGATAAGTTGGATCAAATGAGACTGTAACAGATCGACGTTCCAAGACACCGCATAGTTTGGGACATCACCAAGGGAATCACCTAATGCACCAAAGTAAACTGTGGCCATAGCTACAGAGGCAAACACTCCAGTGGCAACCAAAGAACGCAGTCTCAGTCTAGAGATACCACAGATCATATGGCCTGAGGTACACCCATTCCCTAGTTTAGTACCGACGCCAACCAAGAACCCTGCAAGACAAAGAAGTTGAACCTGTGAAAAGACACCCCTAGTGATAAGTGCGGACTGAGGGAAATCAGGTAAGAACTGTGGTAACCAGCGCTTGATGAATACGGAGGATGATATCAACCCTGCCACTATTTGTAAGCCTTGGGCTGAGCACTTATAGCCTGCGGAAAAAATAGCAGACGAGAACCCAACGGTGGATCCCTGTTGCCAGTAGTAGTTCGTTGTACTCAGCTGGATGAGAACAGCCCCAAGCGTTGCTTCAATTGGTGTGAACATTGATTACTCAAAACTGCTCCCTAATCTCCAAATGAGGATCCAAAGTGAACTTTTTATACGCTATTTCAAAGCCCGATACTGCACATACAAAAATCTAATGCTTGATATTACTCATCTTTTCCAAGGTTCCTTATGTACTCAGCAGCAGCAGTGAGAGACACCAGGTAGTACTGTGTCTCGCTGGTGTTAATGAACGAAAAGCGCTCCAGGTAGTGAAGGTTGGAGTACAAGTTTGGCACTTTGGCCCTGAGAGTGGTGTACACCAACAGGGGCAGAAACTCATCAGCGTTCTGGTGTTGTTCACTGCTTTTAATTAATTGGAACAGAATCTTACAGCTGTTCAATATACATATGATCTTTGCCCTTGGTGCCTTGAAAATCTCCATCTTCTGTAACTCTTGACATGCCATCTCTATGAATTGTTTCCCATGCTCCACCAGGTGTGTATCAACATCGAGATCCTTTGCCGCTAAGTTCCCGAACTTGTTATAATTCTCCTCCAGGATGCCATCCAGCACCAGATCTTCTCTATGGCTTTCGTCCAACGCCTTTATCACAGGCGAATATGTTAAGCCAAAGATTTTGGACATCACCAGCTTCTCAACTCCGGCTTTGGCATTCTCGAAATCCACCTCATCCATCAGGCTGAATGGCTCAAACTCCTGCATTTTTGAAAATATGAATTCTTTGAAGTCATTGATGACCTTCATCTGTTCCTCCACAGTGAAGGGCCTCTTTGTAAAGTTCTTTAGAAACGATCTGATGTATCGCAGCACAGGGTCAGCCTTCTTGCTTCTCAGCTGTCTCAGGAAAAGTTCAAAGTCGAACTTGGCAGCCCTTGTGCGGGTGCTCTCTGTACTGTCTCTTTCCATTTTCGTCTTGTGATTTCTTCTTTTTACTAGACTAACCAGATGTGGTGATGTGTTGATAGTTCAAACTGCCCCGATTTCTCCATTATAACCGCGAAATTTTTCCAGCCCATCTCGAGCTACTCATTCAACGGTGAGAACTTGTACGATGTGTGGGATCCTGTTGGAATATGGGAAGGCTATACCTAATGAATTACGCGATTCCTCAAACATAGATGAGCTTTATGGGACCTGCTCCTCGATTTTTGACCAACTGGTGCCCAAGATCCAGGCAAGAGGACCTGACCATTCTCAGTACAAAGTCCATGATAATATCTGTTTCTTTTCCTCTGTTCTGTCTTTGAGGTCTCCATTTACAGCACAGCCCTTGTCAGATTCCCAGTATGTGATCCAATTCAATGGCGAGCTCTATAACCCTGAGATTGCTGGGAATGATACAGTTTATATCCAATCTCTCTTGACATCGCACACGATTGAAGACACATTCAGACTTTCGGACGGTGAATTTGCCCTTATAGTCTACGATAAAGCCACAAGGGATATCTACTTTGGTAGAGATCCCGTTGGGAAAAGAAGTTTGGTGTATAGAATGAACGATCAGGGACTAATTATATCAAGTGTTAGTCCATTAGATGAAAGGGAGGAGTTCACGGATTGTGTCAATGGCGTCATTTATCACTACAACTTGGACCAACATAGTTTGAAAACTATCCCAAACAATGTGATGAACACTGTCAACAGCAGAGCTGACCCAGAGATGGAACATTTACATGAGAGACTAGATAAATTGAATGAAGTGTTAACTGAATCAGTGAAACAGCGTATTAAAACTATACAACCTCTACACATGGTGGATGACCATGATGCACTGTATTCAATATTATTCTCCGGAGGACTCGACTGCACAGTTGTTGCCGCATTGTGTGCTTCGTTATCGAAACAGGATACAACTATCGATCTGTTGAATGTTGGATTCGATAACCCAAGAACAGGTCTCAAGGCTAAAAACGCGCCAGACAGAGTTCTGGCATTAGAGACATGGAAATCATTATGCCTAAAATACCCAAAGATAAACTTTAATCTGGTTCAAATAGATGTCCCATATGAGGAGTACCTAGAGCATAGACCTAAGGTGATAGAGTTGATGTATCCAAAGAACACAGAGATGGATTTATCCATTGCAATTGCATTCTATTTTGCATCGAGGGGAAAAGGTGAACTGTTGAGATATAGGGACACGGAAATTGTCAACCATGGTGGGTATAAATCCCGTGCCAAAGTTCTTTTGAGTGGGCTTGGTGCAGACGAATTGTACGGTGGATACCACAAGTTCAACAATAAAGATTTGGAAACTTTGGGACCAGAGTTGGAGAGACAAATAAATAACATCCATGAGCGAAACTTGCAAAGGGATGATAAAGTCATTTCAGACAATGGTGTCGAAGTGAGATATCCATTCTTATCCCAAAAAGTGATCGATTTTAGCACCAGTGGTATCGAAATCAACTATAAGGTATCCAAGTATATTCTGAGACAGTTAGCTGTTCATATAGGATTGGAATTTGTTGCAGAAGAACCAAAGAGAGCGATTCAATTTGGAGCCAAAAGTGCCAAAATGACCCATGAAGGTAAAAAGAAAGGTACCGATAGCCTTATGATTTAACAATTTTGGGTGATGTTGCCAGATATGTCAAATACTTAGCAGCTTGCTCATAAGTGAAGGCAACTAACAGAGTAAACTCGTTATAGAGACACGCTTTGTTGATTTCCCTCATGATTGTCTCATTGTTCTCCACATCGACGACTGTGATCAAGATAGCATTCTTCTTAGTCAGAGGTTTCATTCTGTTATGGATATACTCCGGGTGAAGCTTATGGTATTTTAGACTTAAGAAAACCACCTCTCTTGCATTCACTAGGAAATCGAAGACATTGCGTTGCTCAACAAAATTGTAGTTTACATTTGTGAGGAAGTTCATCAGGGGGTTCTGCTTCTGTCTGGAGTTAACACTGATGGGTGAGGGCTTATTAGTTGTGCCGGCGGCCTTTGGTCTTGGAGCATTGTCCTTGTTAAACGCATTGACTCTTTGCTGCGGTCTCTGAGGGTCAGTCTGTGGTCTTGGTCGCTGTTGCTGCTGGAGTCCATGTGACCTGTGTGTCTCCGCTCTTTCCTGAGATTCACCATCTTCGCCGCCTTCTCTCAGCCTCTTTACACCAGCCAGGATACTGGCAAACGAAGTAGAATCCTCGCTCATCTCCCTTCCTTCTAATACTTTTGAAGTGGCTCTCTTTCGGTTTTGGGGAAGGAAAAAACATCAACAGAAAATCGACAGAAAACAAGGCAAAAACCACAGAGAAAGAACAAAACAGGGCAATGTCAGAAGGCAAATCAAGTGAGTGCTGTTGGATATATCCACGGATATGGAGAGAACTAACCAAAGTACTCTAGTTGACATTACGAAGCTCGAGCCAGAGCAGCTTGTGCAACTGAGAAAACAGTTTGAAGATGAACTTGAACACTTCTCAACATCCTTGAGTGCGCTCAACATGGCATTGACCAAGTACAGAGAATGTGTGAATAACATAAAACTAGTAAATACACTTGAAAACGAAGGCAAGCAGCTCCTAGTGCCGTTATCAGGCTCCCTATATGTCCCAGGTAAGGTCAAAGATAATGACAAATTCCTCGTCGATGTCGGTACAGGTTACTACGTCGAGAAGAGTGCTGAGAATGCCATCAACTTCTATGAGGCAAAGATCACACAGCTGAACAAGGACTTTGCCAAAGTGCAAGAGATCATTGGCGAGAAGTCCCGAACAGTTCAGAGATTGGACCAAGTTCTCAGAGAGAAAGTTCAGCAGAGAGAAGCTGCCCAGCCAAACTTACAACAATCATCATAATGCATGATTTATCAATCATACCACCCTATCGCCCACTTCTTTGTAGCAGCATACTTTCCCTGTGTAAACATCATCAACCCTCGGAAGTAATTCCGAGGGCTCATCGCTCAAATTTTTCTTCTCTGTGGGATACGAAGAGATGACTGTCTGATCCACACCTCCCAGTCTACCACATATAACATGGCTAAGACTAAGCAGAAGAAGGGAAAATCCAAGGCTAAGTCCACAAAACGTGTACAGAACGCTTTTGAAATTGCTCAGGCCGAGGAAAGAGCCAAATATGGAGACTCTGACAGTGACGGTGATGGTGCCATTGTTAATCCAAGAAGAGGTTCAGATGATGAAGGTGAAGGAGAATTCGAAGATGAAGAACTTGATTCCGATGAAGCATTAGGTTCAGATGATGAGTTTGATGTCTTGAACTCCAAATTCTCGCAGACTATCAGAGACAAGGCCAAGAAGAAGAAGAAAGGTGAGATCAATGACCAGGATTCTGAAGAAGAAGAGGGTTACAACAGTATAGACGAGGGCGAATTACTTCCCCTTTCTGCAGTTTGGGATATGGATGATAAAGATCTTCAGAAGTCTAAGGGCCAGAAGGATATCGTTTTGAACGATGACTGGGAATCTGAATCTTCAGAAGAGAGTGAAGATAGTGAAAGTGAAGACGAGGATGATGAGAGTGACGAAGAATTCCCATTCGAAGCACAGAGTGACGAAGATGAAGTCGAACTGACTAACTTGAAGAATCAACTTCAAAAGAAGGAAAAGACTAAGAAATATTATCAAGACCTCAGCATCAAAGAGAACGAACTTGCCCTTCCAGGAGGTGGTGATGAGATCACCCTTACGGACATGATCTCCATAGTGGATCAAGATGCCACTAAAAAGGCCATTCTTATTGACAAGATTGAGACCGAGGACAGCGGCAAAGCCCTTGCAGTGCCACTGCCAAAGAGAATCCAACAGAGACATGATCGTAAAGCTGCATATGAAATCTCCAAAGACGAAGTGAACAAATGGAAAGATACTGTGAAACAGAACAGGCAATCCGAAGTTCTCTCATTCCCGATGAATCCAATCGTGGAACATAATGAGGCTTCTACATTTGCTGCTACTCCTGCCTTGACAGATCTGGAGAAGAAAGTCAATGGTCTCTTAACAGAATCTGCATTATTGGATGAGAAACAAGAATCCACGTTTGAGGAGATCCAAACTGCTAAGATGTCACCAGAGGAGGTTAAGAAGAGAACCGCAGAGTTGAGAAAGATGAGAGAGTTGATGTTCAGGCAAGAGAGAGAAGCCAAGAGATTGAAAAAGATCAAGTCAAAGAGTTTCCGCAGAATCAAGAAAAAAGAGTTGTTGAAGAATAAGGAGATGCTAGAGGGCTCAAGTGACGATGAAGATCATGATGCCAAGCGCGCTCAAGAGAGAATGTCTTTGAAACATAGGAATAACTCATACGCAAAGTCTCTTGTAAGATCTGGTCTCAGCAAAGATGCTGAATCTCGTGAAGAGATGGAGGAGATGCTGAGACGTGGCGAGAGACTCAAAGCAAAAATCCTAGATCGTGAAGATGAAGAAGATGAATTTGGTGATATGAATGACATGAACGTGGATCGTGAGATTGATGAGGAGAGTGAAAGTGAGGTTCGTGAAAAATTGGGTAAGACCGGAGTCTTGAACATGGCCTTTATGAAGAACGCAGAGGCTCGCCAAAAGACTGCTAATGCTGAAGAGAGAACTCGTCTAAGAAGATTTGAAGAAACTGGCGATCTTGCTGATTTTGAAGAACATGAGGAGAATGCCGTCAATGTTTCGATAAACCCAGGAAGAAGGATCTATACTCCAGGCGCTGCGTCTTCTAACGCGGATATCACTGAAGTGAATCGAGAGGTTCTTGATGAACATGAGATCGATCAATCAAAGTCTTTGAAGAATAGAATCTCCAAGGCTCATTCTAGAGAGAGCATGCTCAAGAAGCAAACAGAGAAAAACGATGAACAATCGGAAAAGAATGAACATAAGGATGACGATGATGAGATTCCTTGGATGACTATGGATAATAAAACAACGCAAAAGAGCAGAAAAGTTAAGATCATTGATCAGAACTCATCGAAATTGGAAAAGAGCGGGAATAAGATCAATAAGCAAAAGAAGCGTAAAGCCTCTGATATGGATCAAGAGGAAGAGATCCTGCAGATGGATGGTGTTATGAAACTGGTGGATCCACATGGAGAAGATTCTGGTGCTGAAGAAGAGGATGAATCGCAGATCCAGATGTTCAAGCAGACCGATTTGATGAAACAAGCATTTGCCGGTGATGAAGATGTCATTTCTGAGTTCCATGCCGAGAAGAAGAGAGTTATTGAAGATGAAGGTGATAAAGTGGAAGACCTTACGCTACCTGGCTGGGGTGATTGGACTGGCGGCAACCGTAAGACTAAGAAGAACAAGGTTGTTAGAAAGACCAAGGGGATTGATGCCAACAAGAGAAAGGATAAGCATATGAAGAACGTTATCATAAATGAGAAGATTAACAAGAAGAATGCGAAATATCAATCATCTGCAGTTCCATTCCCATATGAGAATAAGGAGCAATACGAGAGATCTCTCAGAATGCCAATTGGTCAAGAATGGACCTCTAGAGAGACGCATCAAAGACTCACGATGCCTAAGGTTATTACGAAATCTGGTGTTGTTATTGACCCATTGAGGGCTCCATCTAAATGAAAAGTTAATTTTTTCTGATTCATGCTCTGTAGATTAAATGGAAAAGCTTATAAACTATCCAATCTATCATTGATTTCCTGTGGCGATAGTTTTCTAAACCTTGGACCAACTTGATCTTTAACGCCTTGGAACCCTAGGAGGTCATCGTTTGGTTCACCAACAACGGCAATTTCCACAGTGTCACCATTCATATCACCTTCAATGGATTCTTTTAATGTAAGGAGTGCAATATGGATGGCATCTTCTAATTCCAACTCCTCGTTCCATCTCTTCTCTAAAAAGGTCTTCGCAGCAATGGCGCCCTTACCAATTGCAGTGGCTTTCCATGGGAAGTAAGAACCGGATGGATCAACCTGATAGAGGCCAAACTTGTTATGGTCATCGTAGCCAGCTACCAACAAGGAGACACCATATGGTCTCACACCACCAGATTGTGTTGATTCTTGCATCACCTTGGCAATCTCACTCACGAGGATCTTTGTTGGAGGGTACTCGTTATAGATTCTCTTATAATTGGTATGCGAGATCTTTCTAGCCTTGTCCACAAGGACACGGAAGTCAGGTCCCATTCCTGAATACACAGCACCGACATCCGGTGTTATGAGAGAAACCTTGGAGAGAGAGTCCTTATTGAGCAGTGGTGAAATGGCCTTCTTCTCTGTGGCAAGCACTATACCGTTGGTGGCCTTGATTCCTAAAGAGGTGACACCTTGTTTAACGGCATTGAGGGCGTATTCGATCTGGACAAGCTTACCACTGTGCTTGTGTTAGTAAGGCCCCATTGAACGTTCTAGGGAGTACACATGCCTTGGAGAGAATGTGGTAAGGGAGAAGGAGTATCTGTCAGCCATATTTTTAGGTCACTGCTTTCTTCTTTGATTTCCTAACGTTGTCTTCTGTTGTTGTTGTCTGTTTTTTGCCACTGGCAAATTTTGCCCGTGAGGCGATGGCAGAACTTCATGGCAGCAAATGATAGATATATTAGATAGTAAAAAACGACGTGACACGGTCATATGTCGGTATATATTGCTACTAGTAGATTTAATATTTAGCGGGTACCTATTTATTGTCACATTATTAATATTGGCGACTCTAGGGCCCCTAATTCGGTGGATCAACGCTCCAGCATTTGATCCATCTTATCACCTATATATTGACACAATCCAAGGAAACCCCCTAGCTCGAGCTATGCGTCTGTAAATACTTCTTCTGTGACAGCATTAGCTGTCTTTGGAGTTCCCTCGATGGTTTCTTTGAATGCATGAAGTTGCACATACCTCCTCTTTCACAACTTTGGGTATCATGTTGACGACAAGTGGCCTCCCTGAAATCAGCCACGGGGCTCAGTTCACAATACACTGGTCTCCCATTATACCATCGTGAACTAAAACTATCTCTGGCCTTCTGCGCATCCTCCTGTGATTTGAATTTGATGTAGACGTTACCGTTTAAGTGGTCATTCTGGTTCTCACATACAACCATATCCAACACTTCACCAATAAAAGCACTTTCAACAAATATATCCTTGTAGAAATCTTCAAATTGCTTAGCGTCAGGTACTTCTCCCTCCGTATGGTACAAGTTGGTCATAATGATGGTGTGGGAACGGGCAGGTCTCGTATGCTTTCTGGAACACTTCTCACCGTGGCGACAAGCGCCAATCTTAGTATAAAATTGGCTGGTACCTGGTGTTAGTATAACGTTATATAAGGGCGATATCTAACGTACTCACCATACAATCGAGTCTGACATTCTGTTTGGAGTTTCTTTTGGAGGTTTTTGTAATGATGGAAGTGGAAATTTTCATCATCTTCTTCTTTATGGGGACCACAGAGACACAAAAGGAAAAGAGACAGACATGGGAGTATGCTCAATGATAATAAAATGCCCTACGAATAGTACTAACACCAGCAGGCTGACGGATCAGTGAAACTCAAGAGAAAAGAGCTGATTAGGGAATCCAGAGGCGTGGTAGTGGACCGAATAGCGCAGCAACAGTACAACAGTGAGAGGTGGCGAACTTGTCAATTGACTAATAGAAAACTCCAGGTACCAGTTGTGAGTGACTACAAGGGCTTGCTATACAACAAGGAGGCCATACTGGAATATTTAGTTGATCCCATGAAATATAGTGAGAAACAGAAGGAACTAGTAAAACATATCCAAGGGTTGAAAGATGTCGTTGAAGTGAAGTTGAACGGGTTTGAATGCCCCATAACAGGCAATGAATTAGGGACCAGTGGGTTGAAATACGTCTATTTGGTGAAATGCGGCGATATGTTTGCAGAGAAATGCCTGAAATTGACCAAAGAATGCCCTGTTTGTGGTGATAATTATGTGGAGGATGATATCATTATTTTGAATCCAGTTGAGCAAGATCTCCAACTGTTACAGAAGAGAATGGATAAGCTTCGATCAGATGGATTGACACATTCACTAAAGAAGGCAAAGAGGAAGAAGCATTCCCAGGAATCTACAAATGTCAAGAGAACTAAAGAGACATAAAGAAATATACAAGATGTAGTAAGCAGTTGTATGGACAAGATTGTAAGGGTGTAGCAGGTGACAATCAATTCTCCTCCTGGGTCTGTTGTCATCTAGTTAGTACGATATTCTATTCTCACAAGAGGGATAAACTCACAGGCTGTTCTGTCACTTGCTTCTCGTACTTCTTACCGTTTTGGTAGATTTGCCAAGAGAGTCCACCAACGATATAGAAAGAGCCTCCTACCAGTGAGAGGACAGTGAGACGATGAACAGCGTCAGCGACTTTAGTGTACCAGGGATATCTTCCGGGCATTTTGTGTAGGTTGTTGTTGTTTGTTGTTGTTGGTGGTGGTTTATTAGTTGTAAAATTTGATTTTCGCAAAGGCCGAGGACGATTGATCACCACAGGTCCCAAAATGATGAGGAACAAGAATTTCTACAAATATCAAAAGATAAGGACGTTTAGAAAAAAAACATGAGTGAACCTCAGGAGCTAGCACAAGTTGTAACTTGTTACCTGTTACAGTGTTACCTGAGTTAGAACAACTTGTAATATAGCCAATTCACAACGCTCTTGTAGTGGTCAACAGCGTTGTTCACAGCATTGGCGATTGCTAACTTAGAACACGAGATGGCACTGTGACCATTGGAGGAATCGCCAGTAACAAACCAGCGTGTGTTTTTCTTTGCCAACTCCAATAAGTCGGTGCGCTTAGTCGATTTAGTATCCTTAACACCAAAAGTGCCCAGGTACTTTTTCAACTCGACATCGGACCAAGTGTCAAAGAAGGCATCCTTAGCACTCCTTGGTTTACCGATACCAGTGGCCTCCTGTACTTTCTCCTGGGCAGCCTTAGCGTATTCAACAGCACTATCGACAAAAGATTTGTAAGCGTCATTGGCCCTGTTAGTTAAATCCTTAGAACCCTTGTGTGCAGTCTCCCCTTGTGCTTCTAGCCACTTCTGTACGTTCTTCTTGCTCCATCCGTCAAAAAACCCTTCAGTATTGAACTTCTTGATTGGCTTCCATTTGTTCTCCTTGACGAGTTTAACCAGGTCATATTTAGTGGCCAGCAGCGGGATAGATATATCACGGGCTTCCAAAAAGCTCTTGAGACGAGCCTTGGACCAGCCATTAACGCCAACGAGAAAAGTGTCATTGATAACCTCATCAGCCTTTTTTGAGCCCTTCTCTAGAATTGGTGATGCTTTCTGACGAGCCTTAGAGACCCAGTAGTCGATGTCATCTTTCAGTTCATCCTTATGCTTGCTGGCAATGCCTCTGAGCTCCTTCTGGTTGTGTCTCACAGATTCCTCAAATTCCACCTCATGGCTCTTCAGCCAGTTGTACAACTGAGAAGCGCTCCATCCACCAAAGACGTCTTCCTTGATTTCACCCGCCTTATCAAACAAGGATTGAGAGCTCAAATCTAAAGAGTCAAGCAAGTTGTCGCGCTCGTCACAAGCGTATAGGGAGGCCTTGTAAGCGTTCTCGCGTACCTTGCGAACCAGGTCGTTCTTCGAGTCCCTCAATGAGGAATAGTCAATATCATACTTCTTCAACCACTTCTTCAAGTCCTTCTTATCCCAACAGGAGTAAAGCCAGTCTCCAGGATACTTACCAGAAGCATTCAAGGATTTGGCAATGGCATCATAGTTTTCTTGTGCCAGCTTCTGTAATGCGGAACGGTTGTCACTGGCACTAAACTTGACTCCAGTCTTCTTCAACAACTTTTTCAAATCAGCTTCGGACCAAGTGGAGAAGACCCAATCCTTCAAATTAGAGTAGTCGGTGTCATAGAACTTTGGAGGTGAGGAGTCCCAATAGCTCAATACCTTTTGCTTCACGTTTTGGGGACTATACCAAGGGGGAGAGCGATCCAATTGCAATTGCTTGTGACTCAAGTCTTTGAGCTCAGAAATGGTGGCCTTTTTCTCATCGAATGGGATAGATTTATCCTTCAAGTAATCCCTCAAATCGTTAATGTCCCATGATTCGAATACCTCGGAAGAGAATAGCGCAGCAGTAGCGGATGCAACCACCGCAACATTGAATACCAATATTAACTTCATCCTTTATTGTTGTTCGTGTTTCCATAGATGAGACAGTCTAAATGAAGACAAAGAAGACCCTTTTCCTTTTATATAGCGGCACGTAGCAATAGAGAGCAAGCAATTGCTGAGAGCAAGCAAATGCATGCAGAGTTCGATAATAGGACGGAACATGTGGCCCTGTTACAATGTGATTGTGCCCCATGGCCCCGTAGTTGGGGACTAGTGACTATTAACAAAGAAATCTACATGGTATTAAATACCTATGACCATTGACCACCATTCATAGCCCACCAACAAATTACAATACTGCCCAGGAGGATATCAACGGATCAAAAAGAAAGAGAAATATGTCACTTTTATGGCATAAGTATCACCGGGGCTCCATAACTATTGGCAATCGCCAGCTCATTTTCTGTTCTGTGGTGTTGGCCGAAAAACTCAAAAAGGCCCAAGAAGAACATCAAAACAAACGCGGAAATCATCGAGGAAGGCTAGAGCTAGGGTAGTTCTCGAAGACAAAGGAAAACAAGAAAGATCCGATGTCGATGTTAAGTGACTTCTCCAACTTGGTGGTGCCAACACCGATCCCCATCCCTGCAGACCAGCCACAGGGGAACCACTATAATCAAGCCATGCTCAACTTACCAGGAACACATACACAAGGTGCAGACATCATCACACATCTACAGCTCAGCATCCGTGCTCGTATCAACTTGGAGTGGTGCTCTAAAACAATACTGCAACTGAGCAACACAGCTGCATATACGGTGCAACAACCATGGGTATTGGATTACCTACTGGGTGAACTTCAAACACAATTCGACAAGACCAGTGCGCTGAGTTTGAGAAATTTGTCCCAAGATACAGAATTTACGCAACTATTGGCACAGAATTCAAAGACGAAGAAAATCTTGGCTCATATCTTGAAAAATTTTGCAGATGAACCTTGCGTTGCCGATAGTGATCCAAAATTTGCCAACATTGACAACGAGTTGTTGATCTACACCATCGATATTGTCGAAAGTGTATCTTCTTACTATGCTCCATTACCGAAGGATGATGAAATTTTCCTGTATCTGACGAAGATCTTTGGTCAAAGAGATGATCGTTCCTTATTGATCTCCATCATGAGATCCTTTGCCAGATTTCTGGTTCGCTCAGAGTCAACAGATGATAACTGTGCTTCGAACTTTTCATCCCAAATCTTTGACCGAATCACATCTTTCCTCTTGACCGAAGACCATGACTTGATCCTTACTTCGTTGGATTTTTTGTATCAATACTGTCTCCCTGGTAATGCTAGAATCTCACATTTATTGAGGTCTTCAACGAGACAGGACATCTTGAGATCAAGATTACCTCAACTCTTGACATTTCAGCAGAACATTGACAAGAATCCAAACGACTTTGCTCATTTCCAACCCTTGAGATTGGTTAAACGTACGAAGCCTCCAATTCCGACCACGGCACCAAAATTGACACCAGAGCACTATAGACAGATCTCATTACTCTCTGAACCATTACGTGCCACTGCCTGGATGAGATGTTGCTATCGTTTTGTCCCAGAGGGTGAAGTTACACAGATATCTCTGTGGAAGGCATATGAACAGCAATTTGAGAAAGATGTCACTAAGAAGAAACTGTTGCCAGCTGTTGATTTCATCAAGAACGTTTCACAGGCATTTACCAATTCCAATGCCATGGTGATCAATTTAGCTAATGGGCAGAGAAAGTTTATTATCAAGGGCATTGAGCCGAGGTTCTCATCTGTTGATATCAAGACTGGAGATTTTGAAGCCTTTGGGGAAGCTTCTCACAGGAACGAAAACAGTAAAGTCGTTTCTGAATTTTCCGAACAAGAACAAATCCCAGAGTACACACCACCAATTTCATTAAATGACGTGAATAGTTCTACAGTGATGCTTCTTACATCTCTGACCAACAATGCTCAAGGAAAGGAACTATTTAAACCTCTTTTAGAAGAGTTGTTGAAGAGGGTTGAAGCGATGCCAGAACTCTTGGACGAACTGGTGGACGTTCTGAAGTATTTGCAAGATTGAACTAATTGTGTGTTAAATTACAGTTACAGTAGCATCCTTTGGCCTCCTTTTACCCGCAAACTGCGCCAAGTGGTGTTGTGTAGTGGTGCTGTAGATATATGAGGGCGAGCTTTCGCGTTTGTTGAACAAATCACGCGTACTTTTCTTAAACGAGCTGGCGCGACGAAAGTTGGGAAAATTATACGACAAACTTCAACTCCAACTTTCTCTTCTTCTTTTTGCCCCCCAAAGAGCATTTCCCATTGCTTTGTTCTCACATTCATCCATACAATCATCATAATGAGTCGTCCACAGAACATCGGTATCAAGGCCATCGAAATCTACATCCCAGGCCAGGTGAGTTCGTCTGGATCTTACACTTGTTCTCGCGTCGTATACTAACACCACACACAGGCTGTCAACCAGGCTGAATTGGAGAAGTTTGACGGTGTCTCTTCTGGTAAGTACACCATTGGTCTCGGTCAGACCAACATGGGTTTCGTTAACGATAGAGAAGATATCTACTCAATGGCGCTTACCGTTTTCTCCAAGTTGATCAAGAACTACAACATTGACGTGAACAACATTGGTAGATTAGAAGTTGGCACTGAGACCTTGTTGGATAAGTCGAAGTCTGTGAAATCTGTATTGACTCAATTGCTTGGTGAGAACTTGGATGTTGAAGGTATCGACACTGTCAATGCCTGTTACGGTGGTACTAATGCGCTTTTCAACTCCATCAACTGGATCGAATCCAGCGCTTGGGATGGCCGTGACGCTGTTGTTGTGTGTGGTGATATTGCTATCTATGAGAAGGGTGCTGCTAGACCAACCGGTGGTGCTGGTACTGTTGCTCTTTTGATCGGTCCGGATGCACCAATTGTCTTTGACAACGTCAGAGGCTCTTACATGGAACACGCCTACGATTTCTACAAGCCAGACTTCACATCTGAATATCCATACGTTGATGGTCACTTCTCTCTCACCTGTTATGTCAAGGCTTTGGATAAGGCCTACGCTGCTTACTCTAAGAAGGCATTGAAGGCTGGTGTCGAAGGAGTCAGTGCTACGACCGTCGGTGCCATAAAGAGATTCGACTACAACGCTTTCCATGTCCCAACTTGTAAGCTTGTTGTCAAGTCTTATGCCAGACTGTTGTACAACGATTTCAGAGCTAACCCAGAGCTCTTCCCAGAGATTGACAGAACTCTTGCCGAGTTATCTTATGAGGAATCTTTAACCGATAAGACTGTTGAAAAGACTTTTGTCGCATTGGCCAAGGAATTGACCAAAGAGAGAGTCCAACCATCTTTGGAAGTCCCAACCAACACCGGTAACATGTACACCGCTTCCTTGTATGCGGCTTTGTCTTCTTTGCTTTTCTACGTTGGTTCCGAGAAATTACAAGGTAAGCGTATTGGTTTGTTCTCCTATGGTTCCGGTTTGGCTGCTTCTTTGTTCAGTGCCGTTGTCAAAGGTGATATCTCTTACATCACCGAGAAGCTGAACTTGGATGAGAAGTTGTCTTCCAGAAAGATTGCCACTCCAGAAGAGTATGAGGCTGCTCTGGCCTTGAGAGAAGCTGCTCATTTGCAGAAGAACTACAAGCCAACTGGTTCTCTTGAGAACATCGGTTCCGGTGTCTACTACTTGACCGATGTTAACGATAAATTCCACCGTGTTTATGCTGTCAAGGAGTAATTTTTTAAAAGTTGCTAGATGATTTCTGTTTAATTTTGCATTACTAGTTTATTCTATTGTTGGTAGCCGTGTCTGTCTTAAAAACAATCGTATTCAGAAATACGAACGAGGAAACGAAACAAAACAAAACACCATCCGCCAGAATCGAACGCTCACACAAGGTGAATCTCCGCGGCCAATCACAGCGTATCCGTTTCTTTACGTAACACGAAAATGGCGCCAGATCTCGTTACGGGACGCACACGGGAGCTCTCTGCCACCAAAGGCCGGCATGCGGGATGGACTCTCGTGGCCAATGAACGCCGTTTAATACTTGATGAAATAATAGACTTCTTGTTTACACTCTTACTCTCTTGTTATAAGGTCACTAAGAGGATGGATACGTACTTCGCTAGAATGCCATTCAACTGCTTCAAGTACCAGGGGTTCACCTCGGCGTCAAAGCGCTACCACACCGCTGCGAAGCACTCCACTGCTTTTTTTGACTCTTCGTTCAACCATATTAGACAGAACACCCAGTTGCAAACTCTAGAGAAGGTCGCTGCTCAGGGTGCTAAACGCTATGCGAATCCACATCCTGCTAACGCTGCTGCTACACAATACTTGCAGTTCGATGCTTCTGCGGCCACCGTGCCCCAGCTGGACGATGACTCTACGCTGGTGTTGAAGAACCCGATCAATGTTGTGATTCCAGTGGATCAGGGAAAGAGGCCGTATAAGATGTCCCCACAGATCCAGATAGTCCCAGTGAACAACGTCATTGCTTCTAAATTACAGCAGAAGAGAGCCATCCATACAGACATTAAATCGGTCCAGCAACAAGAGGCTCTGCATGAACCACAACAGGAGCCAACTCCCGAGCCATCCATACACTCAGAGGCCAAGTACTTCACTCCAGACGAGATCGAGTACGTGGAGCTCACAGATGAGACTTTTGTTAACCAACACACATTGGAGATCACAAGGGCTTATAAGGCAGGTCAATACGAGAAAATCAACGCCCTCTATATGGCTATGAAGAGAAACGGATTAGTACCATCAAGAGAAGTCTATGATATGGTGTTATCGTCCATCGCTAAGAGAGATATTGACTACTCTGTGGATGATCAGTTATCAACGATGCTTAACGTCTACCAAGACCTCATTGCAAATAAGATCAAACCAGACTTGCATATCTACAGCACAGTGATCTATCAGCTGCTGGATAAATCTATTTATGCTGCTATGGTGCCAGGCGTCTCAGAAAACGGTGTTGATTTCTTCAAGATTGCTATTGACATCTTTAACGCTTCCAATTGCTCTCATATCCAAGAATTTGATTCCAGTATCATCAACTTGGTGTTGACTGGAATGAACTTATACCCTGGTCTCGTCAACAACACACAACTTATCAAGATTTTGGAAGACCAGCCCAACTTTGTGAAGAACGAGGTGTACTACACGTCTCTTATTACCTACTGCAAGTTCACAAATGATTCCGAGTTGGCTATCTCTCTATACGAAGAGTTCAAGTTAGAGTGCCAAGAAAACCCAGCTTTGAAACAAAATCAGTTCATTATTTATTCCGCATTTATCTCGACTTTGGTCGCTACGAACGAGATCTCTCTAGCCACCAAGTTCTTGGATAAGCTACTTACTTCAATCAAGAGCTACGACGATTATGAATCTAAAGTCACCATGCTTCTTTCATCATACCTTCTCCACTTATCCAAGTCTAACTTCAACAAAACTTTGGAAATCTGGGCTCAATTTGCCAGAATCGATTGGATTCCTGAGTTCTCTTATGAATTCTACTCTCAACTCTTGGAAGAATCTATGCGTGGCGCACCATATGAGACTTCATTGAAGCTTTACAACTACATGTCTGCTTTGCCAAGATCACATTCGGAGGAATCATATGACCTTTCCACCCTGTTGATTACACCAAGACGTTCAAACAACGCAGTTTCTCTTTTCATGCTCTGTGCGTTGCAACAAAATGACAAATCTACTGTGTTGAAGATCCTTAGAGAGTCATTTGTTAAGCAGTTCACTTTTGATCACCACGTCTATCAACCATTGTTCCAATTCATCCAGTCTGACGATTTGGTTGTTAAGGTTATCAATACTCATGGTTTGATCATCAAAGGCTCCTTTGAATTCTTAAATTTCTTGACCCGCAACATCGCAAACTTACCAATCTATGATATTGCTAAGACAGAGTTCTTCAAGAGACTGGTGTCTGAGTTCTCGTTGGCTGAGCCAAAGGACATTTTGGGCTTCCTTCAGGTTTGGAAGTCAGTTTTTGACGTTAACAAAGCGTCTCCGAAGGTACTTGAACTTTGTGCACCAATCATTGTTGAGTTTTACGATTTGAACAACTACTACGCAGATTTGCCTTCTCAGGATCTTGTTGATTTCAAGATGGCCTTGACAGGTTTTTTCATCGACCATTATACTCCACAAGAAGATTCTTCCTCGACCATGAAGGAAGCTATTGCATTACTCCAAGACATGAATCTTATGAATTAGGATATACACATACACGACATTTAATGATTAGAATTGAAATTGTAGAGTCATTCCAATAGAGAGCGACGAAGTGCTTCTTGTAATTGGCGTTCAAACTCTTGGTCGTCACCTTCGTTGGTTCTGGCCGGTTCATCTGATGATATTTCATGTTCAGGTGCTTGATTCATTTCCAATCTTGAGAGCTCCAATGCAGCAGCAATTTCAGATTCTTCATTCGATTGATATTGTAAAGAGTTATTAAGCACCATTGCAAGTTCGATCTCCTCGTCCTTAGTCAGATCAGCACCGTTGTACCTTTCTAGCAATTCATGCTCTTCATCTTCCTTCTGTAGCCGATAATCGATCTCATCAAGTTCTGTCTTGATGGTCTTATTAATCATGTTCTTTCTTTCTCCAATGACACCATTCACGTATTTCTTCTTCTTCGTGTCTTGTTTCTTCACCATTTCACCAACTTGGAAATAGATCATAACATTATCAACAACGATCAACCCATTTGTGCCGTTCTTGTCAGCAAGAACAAGTTGTGATACCGGGAGTGCTGAAGCATGTGGTTGATGTGCAAAGAAGGGGAAATGGCGCGTCGGCATTCTTTTGTTGACAGTACACAAGAAGCTACCTGTAAGCACATCAAACACACCGACACACCCATTATAAGTACCCACAATGACCACGGAGGAATTCACAGCGATACTGCATAGAGGCTGTGCAGTAGAAGCTTTCTTATCAAAATTCGGTATACACAAGGACTGAGCAGTGGTCAATGAACGACGAACGTTGAAAGTGAGCAATCTTCCAGTCTTAGTGATGAGAGCCATATTACACCCATCTTGGCCAGCAATGCGGTGGTCATAGGTTGATTTGTGCTCGAATGCCATTTCCACAATCTCATCTGATACCTTATAGGTCGAAGAGCGGCCAAAAGATTGATCTGCAAAGGAGTAGGACCATATCTGCCTATCATTACCGATGATGATGACTTGTCCACCAAAGTCCACCTCGAAGAATTCAAGACCTTCTGTGTGAGGTATCACTTGATGAGAGGATTTTGCACCAAATATATGTATCGACGTTGCAGTCAATACAACCACCTTGTCCTTATATCCTCGTAGCTTCATCACAGCCTCGTTTACATGGTATTCATATTCCACAATTAGGGACTTGAGATCTGAGATAAACACGAGTCCCTTATCATCAGCACTATAACAGTGCTGATCATCGTTTTGCATAGCAGTCACCATCCCAGAATGCTTCTTATCAAAGGGTTTTGAGGAGTTGAAGTAGTGGCGAGGGTGGATCTGAAGGCGTGAGATTTCCCCATTAACGAGGCCAATGACAGCATCGGTTGTAGTGTGGGCAATTGAAGTACATCCTCGAGGGGATATGGACATCTGTGCCTCTATATTGGACTTCTCAATCCCTATCACATCAAGAACACCAATCTCTTCAAGAGCAAAGCATTTGGGGTATGACAAACGGGCATCTCTAATGGCCGATGGCACCTTGATGATCTTTGTAATCTTCGTATCCTTCCTCCACCTGCGTATTACATCGTTTCTCGCATAGAGTTCCTCGCTATACTTGTATGACCCCGTCAGAGAGCTGAACTTGGAGGCATGAAACTGCTGTTTGAAGAAGCTTTTCCACAGCTCTTCATCGCTGACGATGATATTCAGTCCCTTGCACGTTGCTGCGACACAGTCGAGATCCTGCAATCGTACATGGCTGAGGATTTCGATGATGATCTCGACGGGGAGGTCCAATAGTATAGGCATGCGACTGTGGTGGGCTGTTAGGGCTTTCCCACTTGCTGCGGTGGGATTGTGTCTGCTGTTGGTTATCGTTTTCCGTCTGCGATGAGCCTACGCGAAATTCACTAACGCACTGTTCGAAGATCAACACAGCTATTTCAGTGAGTTTGGCTGCAAAGTGTGTGTTCTATAATGGAGCTTACAGTGTTAAAAGTGCTAAAATTTACCGTAAGATAAACACGAAATTAGGGATAGGAAGGTAGTTCAATAATTTCAAGGGTAGTTTCTGGGTAATTGAAGTCCAGATTCCCACGGTATTACGGGCGTGGATTTGTTGGCTCATAACCATATTATGAACGGTAATATTCGCACTTAATGAGCGATATAAAACTGAACGCGTCTCACTCTATCTTCTTTGATCTTCTACCCTCTCTCTTAACTTTTTACTCTTAACAGTTCTTGAAATCGGAGCTTGAAAGTTCTGAAGCAAAAAACTTAAAAGATTCGAGCCCACCCCCCCTGCCCGAAGGTTGGTTATTGTATATTTAATGACGGAGATGATATCAACGAGCTTCGCTCTGGGAACACACTTCCAGTGTGATCTCGAGAACTAGAACCAAAAAAAAATCAGTTATAAAACTTTGAATAATTAAATAGCAGATACGATAATTTTTTTTTATAAGAAGTTAGAACTCTTACCAATGAGCTCTGAACTCTTGAACTCTTGAACTCTTGAACTCTTGAACTCTTGAACTCTTGAACTCGGCCTGTAATCAGCAGCCTTCTCTATTCTCTTCATTTTCCTCATGGTAGGCTACAACCTTCTCATCAATCCCCCTGAGAGCCATGTCCTCATTGTTTCTATGAATGATGATTTCATCTTATCTTGAGCAATAAATTCTCCTTGTTCCTCGTCAGAAATGACAAACGTAATATTTGCATGACGGTTCTCTGGGCCAATGAACGTAACAGCGAGGACATATGCGAACACTGCGCCGACAAAGATGGCCATCACTTTGGCATAGTCATAAACTCCTTCACGCTTAGTGCCATCTGCATTGTACAGTGGGAATTGTTCACCGATGGTGGTCTCAATAGTTAAGGAAGCAGAAGAGGCCAAGTTACCCAGTTGATAGGAGACACCAACTACAAACGCTCTGAACTCTGGTGGTGATAATTCAGACAAATGGATCGGAACGACACCCCAAGCACCCTGCACAAAAAACTGCAAAAAGAACACACCCGCGTTGATAGCAGAGCTACGAACAAAAGCCCATGGGTAGATAACCGCACCGCCTAGAATACAACTGACCATGATAGCCAAACGACGACCGATAAAACCAGAAAAGTGGCCGAAAAACATTCCACCGGCCAAGGCACCCAAGCTAGCAACAGAGTTTGTAACAGTGGAGCGATCAGTACTGAAGTCCAATTGCTTGGTTAACATAGTTGGGTATAAGTCTTGGGAGCCATGAGACATGAAGTTCATACCAGCCATAAAGATCACCATGTAGCACATCTTTAACCATTCCTTCTTGAAAGCCGCAGCAGCATCCTTTCTGAAAGCAGACTTCTTGCTATTCATGTGGATCTTCTGTTGTAAGAATTCATCAGCTTCTGGAAGAAAGGCTCTCCATAGGATGAAAAGTACTGGTGGACCTGCAGAGAACCAGACAATAGTTCTCCAATTATTGGTAGTGTCTGTGATGGCTCTTTGAAAGATGACAACCAACAGGTAGCCAAAGGCATAACCTTGTTGGAACAAACCAGACAAGAAGGAACGAGCATTAATTGGAACAGCTTCCAGGGCAGTAGCAGATGCTAAGCCGTACATGGAACCCATAAACACGCCAAATAGAGAACGGACAGCAAGGAATTGAGAATAAGTCTTAACGAAACCAGTACCGATCTCAATCACTGAAAGACAGATCAAGTTGCAGATTATTGGCCATTTTCTGCCGTACCTATCACCAAAGTAACCGAAGAATATAGCACCAATGGACCTAAACATGAGAACCAGGGTGATACCCCAAGAGATATCCTTCACGGAACGGCCCAAGTCGGTAGCGATGTTTGACACATTGAGAGACATGGCAAAGAAGTCAAAAGAGTCCCAAGTCCAGGCGAGGAAACCGATGATGAAGAATTGCCAATGTCTCCAAGACATCGTTTTCAAACCAGGCAAAGGATTGACGTTCTCCTTTTCGTGCTCCCATTGCTCCCTTGTGGGTAGCAAAGTAGTGAAACGAGAGAATATGTACTGTCTCATATCAGCGACAGAGAAAGTTCTGAAACCCATTGTTGCTAATAGAGAGATATAATCACTAATCATTAGTCTTACTACAAGAAGCATTTACAGAAACCAGTACCCCTTTATGGTTGAACTCTAAGGAAGACTTCCCAGAGGACTCTTACTCTCTAGGCCGTCTGGGGAAAAAGAAAAAAACAAAAAAGGAAGAAGCCTATCATGCAGCCTCAGTTTGAGATAAACCAGCCCGTCCGTGAGCTTCAATGAACATGCCTCGAACTCAGAATCTGAAATTATTGTGAGGAATGGTCTTTAGACTTTCATCGTCATTCATGATGTTACCATTGTGTCTGACCTTGAATTGAAGAAGGATGGGAAGATAAGTTTATGCCGCTAATGAGAAACGACTTCACAAGACCCCGAACAGTATCCTAATAGTAGTCCAAATACCATCGGGGATTTTTGGACTTGTACACTTTCTTCAATTCACTTGCTGCCCACTGCCCACATCCAAGTGAACCATAGGAAATTGGACTTGGAAGAGTGTCGAAGACACCAAGCGCTATTGCAGTAACACGTCATAAAAGAAAAGTAAATATTGAGCATTCTCCCAATGGGCTTGAAAATGAACATCAATTGCAACACCAGTACACCCTGACAAAAATGACAACCAGCTCTGAAAATAGCTGATTGTCATTTATCAACCGTGATTTCTTCATCCCTCAATTCTTCCTTCCTACAAATATGGAAAGTTGCCATGACATCGGTCCTTTTTATGAAACTGGTGATGCTCACCACACCAAAAGCGTGACATCAGATTGGATTGAAGATAAACATTATCAGCAACGATTCAACGACAATCTTCTTCGTCCGCTTACTGATTTTGATCTTTCAGCATCTTTGGCTCTCTTTCAGAAAGCCTGTACCATACCGGAAATATATGTCACATCATCAAAGAGCCAAGACTCGGCTGGGCATTATGTCATAGCATCTTTACCATGTGAAGCGATAGTCTTCTGGATCATGCCTTGTATAGAAAGTTCGTGATTCTCACTGCTGGCGGACAGACTACAAATCAACTGATGAGCAAATTTCCGATCGACTTCACCAGTCTCAGAAATGAGGCAGGCGACAAATGCAATGAAATTGTTGATCAAGAACATCGCATAATTTGAAAAACAAGATAGAAAGTCAATCCGATATTTTGAGATTCCAACGCCTGTAGTATAATGTAATATGTATTGAAAATGTTGTGAATATTTGATGCATCAGTGACCATGGGCTCAAAAGTTAATACATTGATGAAGTTTGAACCCCCTTGATTGCATTGGCTCTGCAAGAATCAAATTCCTGTGCAAGTCTTGAGACTCATACACATACTTCGCAGATTCATACAATTGCAACGAAATTCGAATATACAGGATCATAATTCATTTGTGATCGGACATGATTAATTCTATTTCAAGACTCAAGAGTATTTCTCTCAACGAGGCTGAGATCTAAGCTGGACCCAGGCTAGTTTACTGGCCGGAAAGAAAGCTTCACTTTCGAATTCAGTAAGTATCAGCGGGTTTAACCAGATAACAGTCATTTGAAACCTCATCATACAAAAACATGTCACTTTAATGCAAACTCGGAATACTCCCCTCGAATCTACAACGGTGTAGTCACTAGTGGGACGATGGAAGTGATAATGCCCTCCTATTGTTGAAGGTATCATTGGATTCCGGTCCGGATTGATTTTCATGTGATCATCAGCAAATGGATACTCTCTCTTTGAAGAAACGAAGAGAGAATGGCGAGTTGAAAAGAATGTTCTTCAACAACAAAATAATGTCAGAACTGCTTTTCTTTTTGATATACAGCAGGTTTCACTGTCTTCGGTAACGCTAATAGTCTCATTGTAGGGTTCTTCTTCAAGGGTTAACAAACCGCTTGTGGACCAACTCGCCCATGAAACCCGTATTAGCGAACTTTTATAATTGGGCTGGAAGCGCCCATCACAATTCCTACAAGAACACAAATGCGTAAAACGGTAAACCTGATTATAAACTTCTATATAATGCAATGTGGAGATTATTTGTGAGGGACGTGTGCTCCAAATTATCAGTTGGGACATCCAATGTCTTCAAGTGAATGCCAGTTGCGTATATGTCTTCGAAAAGTGCCTCATTGTTCGACCAGCCAAGTATTCCATCACGGCCATTCTTCTCGATCATTTGTTGCAAAGAGTCTCTTATCGCTTCAAAGTGGCATAAGAGATGAGCTCTTTGTTCATCAGTCATGACATCTCTACCATTCTGAAGCATACGTGATAATTGAGTGTGTTTCTCAATCTCATTTCTGTATAAGTTCTTCTTCTCAACATTGAACAAAACCTTCTCATTACCAAGAGTCCTGAACCTCGGCTTGAAGTCGAGCATTTCTTTCACCACAATCTCAAGCTCCTCTTTAGCGTGGCCGAACGTGGAAGAAAATCTCACACTGCTGATCCAAGGCTCCACCCCCGCGTCGAAAAAAGTTGATGCCAAATGTCTAATCTCAGAATCATCATCACTGAGGAATTGGTACGCCAGCCAAGAGACCTTAGCGCTGGACTTCAATGTGAGGTATCTTAATAAAGACTTCAAAGTAGACATTCTCACGGGGAATGGTTCATCATCACCAGAATTCTCACGAATAAGTTCAATCCATTCCGAGAAATGATCTCCTGTCTTTGCAACAACAGAACCAAGCAATTCTAAGCACGAGCATTTAATATCCTCACCATACACGTCCTGGTTAGTGGAAAATTCAAGAATCTTGTCAACATCGTAGTTTTCATAGAGTGGAATGGCTTTGGATCTAACATATGTGAATTCAGAGTCATCCTTAGCAATATTGTCAATAATCTCATGCTTAATCCTATACTGTGTACAGTAAGCGATTGCTTCCAACCTCACTTCGAAAAATTTTGACTCTAATCCAGCAACTATGAAGTCATGGTCAATTACAAGCTTGTACAACGCTTGAAGGTATAGTTGCTTAGAACCATCGACTTCATACTCAGAATTTTGAGAAATAAATTCCTTCTTCAAGAGACTTCGAATCTCTTGAGGAACCACTGTCAATGAGAGAACATCCACGAAGGTTTTCTTAGTTGCATAACATTGATTCTCAATTAGAAGCTTCTCAACGAGGGAAAATAGAAGTTGGGAAGCGACATGGTCGACTGTATTCAAAACCTTGACACCCAATAGGTAACCATGGAGCTTGTTTTGGTTCGATGTTGAACAATGGTTGAGTAATGTCAATGTCTCCTTCTTCGAATCGGAGACCAAAGCTGGTAAAGCTCTGGAGGCACATTCTCTGATCTTCCAATATTTGGCTTCAAGACATTTTCTAATCAATGGCAAGAAGTCATCCAGCTCAACATACCCTGGGGTACTTTCCAACTTGGACAAGATAGTCAAAACTGGGAACAAAGTCTCAAGGTCCTCACTAGATTCCTTCAGGATCTGAATCAAAATAAACTTGATGCCTTTGAATCTCGAGAAAAAAACACGAGCTGACAGCTTCTTACGACCAAAGAGACGGTTTTGCAATGCAGTGAACAACATGATCGAACAATTACGAACCGACCAGATCTTGGAGTTGAACGATGAAATTGCCAATTCGAGGCCCTTATAAAGGTAGGGGGCACATTGCTGAGCCAATTGTGATTCAATGAAGAGAGTTTTGATACAGTTGAAGGCATGGACTTGTGCAATATCCATCTTTTCAGATTCCTCAGTGACATTGACAGGGATGTTGGCGATTTGAAAGAGTCTATCAAATGCATATGATATTAAATCACGCTCAACGGAGACGATTGCGGTGATCAGGAATGGCAATCCACCTGAACGACGAGTGATTAGTTGCGTCTTTGTCTGAACCAATTCAATGTTGGCATCGAGCCAAGCCTTATTTTGATTAGGCATTCGCTTTTGACAAAGTGATGCAATCTTGATGAATGTTGGATAGACAGATGAAAAAGCACCTCTATGGCGAACAGTAGCCAGTTGATCCAAAGTGAGTTCCCCGATTCTGATGATATCGTCATCTGATACTTCCATGTCCAATACTTGTTGAAGTAAAAGAGTGGACTCCTTGGTTGATCTCCAACCGTAACTCAATACCAACTGTGCTGACCCAACGCCATACTGATCACAGCCCTCTGGAGAGTCATGGACCAGAATCTCCTTAACAACGGACCAACTTTTTTCGGAGAGTTTAATCAAGGTCTTTATATCTCTATCTTTCTTATCATGAGAAAGAATCAATCCCAATGCCTGGAAATAACCATCAAGCGGATGCTTAACACCTTCTTGGATGTTACCAGTCAATGGGATTTCTCTGATGAGCTTATCGTAGATAGTAGAATCGCCGAAAATGTTGTATGACATTTCCAAGATCTTGGCACCAGAATCTGATCGCGTGTAATCGGACAACATTTCAAACCCACGGGAAATTATTTGATGCTTTTCTTCTGGAGACCAAGCACTATTAGAAACGTTCAACAAGTAGACAGCATTTGCACGGATATCATCGTATGTACTCAAGACGTTATCAAGAACAAGTCTCTTCAAAACATCATCAAAAATGTTGACTTTGAAAGGATAATTGATGTCCATCTTGAACACTATGTTTGGATCCAAGTTAGACTCAACAATCTGTCTGAGAATGGTCAAACCACTAATTACTCTTTGATATTGGGAGCCGGGTAATATCTGTGTCTTTATTAGCTGGAGGATCCATTGAACGAAGTCCTTACATGCAAGAACGCTTTTCAATTTCTCTTCAGCTTCTTCTCTGAGCTCCTCTCTCTTTATCATCTTGGTGGCATCTCTGTTAAGAGCATATGATGAGTCCTTGATTCTGTATAGAAATTGTTTGAACAAGCTGACGAATTCCATTCTTGTCTCAACTTCAGTGTCCACCAAGAACAAGCCGATGTATTGTTTCAAGATGTCAAACACTTGTACATTGATCTGTCTGGCACCCTTTGGAGAATAAGTCAATAGTTGGAAAATCTTGATCTTATACTGTTCACGTACAAGTAATCCCTCAACTGTGTCTCGTGTCACGATTTCAGGAAATGGGTCTTGCTCGATGGCTAGCTGTTGACCAATGTTCAAACAGGAGATCAACAGATCGGTATCATCTTTGATCTGGTTCACAACGATCTTGAAAGATGCTGCAGAAGTCTTAAACAAAGTCGGAAGCAAATGATGCTCGACACCATCTCGTAACTCATCGCCTTTGAGAGCCTCGATTACTGGTGTCCAATATGACGCAACCCATTCGTTTGCATTATCTTCGTTGATATAGAGTCTCTTCATTACAACACCGAGACAACGACCGATGAGACTACCTAACGCATTCGAGCCGATCAATGATAGTGACTTCTCAATGAATTGTGGGTCGTGTTTGATGATAAAGTCAGTCTCGCGGATCTCTTTGCATAAGATCTCCAATAAGTAGTACTTTACTCTTCTCTCATACTGAACTTCCAATGCCCTCTTTGCCCATTGTTCAAAACGCTTCTGGCAATCCTGCCGCTTAAGAATGGCAACAAGTTTCGTGAAGAGATCCTTCAGTGAGTTTGAGAGCGGCGATCCAGTCTCATTCCAATAGTCTAAGGTATAAGTGAAGAGGAAGTCCAACCTTTCATCGTTCAAGAGCCTTGGAATCTCACTTTGAAATCCTTGTTGCTTCTGAGCCAGCTGTGCGGCACGCAGCATCCATATCGAGAGGGTATCTGAGCAGTTGATTCTTGTCTTACCGTTGCCATCAGCACTCTGAAGGGCATCGATCAACAGCGGCAGCGTCGATGCCAATGCACTGGCATAGTGCTCCTCCTCCACTCTCCGGTGGGCGATCAACAGTCCACGCACAGCGTCCACAGCGGCTTCATCTAGCGGCCTCTTCAGGCCTTCAGTAGCGCCCTTGAGACACATATCTGTCATTTTTGGTCAGATATTTGGCCTGTTCCAGCAGTGGCCCATTTCTCCAGGCATAAATTTTGTTTACCCGCTGGAGCTCATCGGCTGGAAAATTCGAAGCTGGTTTGGCCACGGGCGGGCGAGCCCTCTGGGCCCTTCAGGCGCGCCCAGCCTGGAGCTGGGCAGGAGGTGCGTTCGGGTTCGCGTTTGAGGACACGCCCACACAGCTGAAATGTCAATAAAACAACCAAGAGCCAAGCATTAACCCATCCTACGACGACCGCACAAAGAAAGATGGTTGCAGACAAGTACATCGGACTCGCTCTTGCGATATCTTCCTCGTTTGCAATCGGAACATCGTTCATCATCACCAAGCTCGGCTTGAAAGATGCCTCCAGACACGGATTTGATGGTGACGGACACGAGTACTTGAAGAATCCGATTTGGTGGGCCGGTATGGTGACCATGGCCGTGGGTGAAGTGGCGAATTTCGCAGCGTATACATTTGCACCAGCTATCCTTGTGACTCCGCTGGGTGCTCTTAGTGTCATCATTGGTGCCGTTTTAGCTGCGGTCTTCCTCAAAGAGGAATTGGGAACTTTGGGTAAGATGGGCTGTGCCATTTGTCTGTTGGGGTCTGTGATTATCGTTCTACACGCGCCAAGTGATAAGGACATCGATACCGTGGATGAGATCCTGAACTATGCGATGACCCCATTGTTCCTGACATATGTGGTTATTGTCACAGTTTTCGCCCTTGTGATGATCTATAGCGTTGCTCCAATCCATGGAACCAAGAACCCAATTTACTACATCTCCATCTGTTCGTCCGTTGGTTCTATCTCTATCGTCAGCATCAAGGCCTTTGGTATCGCATTGAAGTTGACCTTGAGCGGCAACAACCAATTCACTCATGCGTCCACATATCTCTTCATCACCGTGGTTGTTGTTTGTATCATGACACAGATGAACTATTTCAACAAGGCATTGGACCAATTCGACACCTCAATTGTGAATCCATTGTACTATGTCACTTTCACCACTGCTACTCTTGTGGCAAATTTCATTCTTTTCAGAAACTATAACGATGCTGGTCCAAAAGATTCCATCTCTTTGATCTGTGGATTTCTTATCATCTTCTCCGGTGTCTTTCTCTTGAACATCTCCAGAAAGAAGAACAAATACCACGCCGCAGCATTGTTCTCACAACAGGACGATCTCAGTGACATCCCATTGGAAGGCGGTGTCGGTGCATTCCAAACTAGAAGATCTCTCAACTTGCAGAGATCTGGTGTCAGTATATCTGATAATGGGGAGACTGTGGGACTTAGAAGATTCGATCACTCTGACGACGACGAAGAGAGATTCAGAGTCTAGGAACTGTACAAAATAAGCGCAAAATACAAGAAATTAAAAGCATTACCAAATTTGTATACATTTAGATGTCATCAATGTCAAGCTCCTCGGCTTCTTCATCTTCATCTTCATCTTCGGCACCAAACTCAAAGTTGACATCACCGTCCTCTTCAGCAAACAAGTCGGTCTCGTTGATCTTGGCATCCATTGGTAACTCACCTTGTGCTTTCAATGCACGAGCCTCATCGGCGTTGTACTTGTGAACGACATCACACTGTTCATCTTGGAAGTCTCTGAGAGAAACCAGGATGATGTCACCTTGGCCCATCCACACTTTCTTTCTAAGCTTACCTCTGATGTGTGCCATACGCTTCTCACCGTCAAAACACATGGCCTCGACACGGCCGTTACCGAGCATCTTGGAGATTTGGGCATACTCTTGACCTTCCTCTTTGAAGATCAACTCTCTCTTCTGGCCAAAACCATCACCCTTACCTCTTCTACCTTTCTTACCACCCTGGTCAAGAAGTTAGTATCACCAATATTGATGTAATAAGCACCACATGAACTCACTTTACCTCCTTTCTTTGGCATTTTTGACTGGAGTTTCTCTGTTTTAAAAGTGTTCGCCTTCTTCGTTTTGTGTCGTTTTTTGGTAGTTTTTCACTATTTTTTCGGGCAAGATAACTTACGTAATCGACAATGGAAAAAATAACATCCAAACACCTTCATATTTTGCCAAGGTTCACGGCTTAGCGAAAGAACCATGAAGAAGGAAGACAAATAATCGCCATTCAGCCCGATATTAAAGCATAATGGACCCCTTCGAGGCACGCCTACAGTTCACACAGACGCTGGATACCCTGTCGTCTTCAACACAGGCTCTGCAGAAGGCCATAACGTTGGCTCTCAAGAACCAAGAACTCCATGAAGACTTCCACTCTGTGATACTAGAGATCCTCGACAGATTGGATGTAAACCCTCGTATCAATGTCCTATACTTCATAGAGGCACTGATAAAGACAGTTGTTGGTGCAAACAGAGATGGTTTCCCTCCCCCTTATCTGGCCAATTTGGAGCGTGATTTCAAACTCATCCTGGAGAAAGTCATCGGGAACGATTTGGTCAATCTAAACTGTTGTGTCGATGTCCTACGTGAAGTCGAAACGAGCTATGGTAAACAGAATATTGACCTAAGTCAAATCTATGAGCATTTGACACTGGAGAATCTTGGTCCAAAAATTGATGAAAAGGATGGCTTTAGAGCTGCATGGAGCTTTCTCATATCGAAGAAGCGTCAAGGTATCCATGATAGACTAAAGCTTATACACGAACCATATGCGATCCCCGATAATTACAACGAGAAATTGACCCGGGATCAGATACTACAGAGAATCGAGAATGATAGAGAGCGTCATAAGAGGTTCAAAGAGACAAACTGGGTAGTGGTAAGGCCGTTGGGTAAGCTTGAGAAACCAGAATTTGGAAAGATCTGGGATGAATTCGAGGCACTTGATGATGATGACTATCAAGAATTAAAAGAATTACAGCAGATCGCAAGGGAGAGTTATCAAGTCTAAAGAAGTACCTTAATGAAATGTGATGAATGGTTCTTTTTTTCTTTATCCGTAGTTCACAGCAAATTCTTGATCACAGAGAACAATTCGTTCAAACCTTCAACGTGTTCTTTGGCATTACTAACTTCACCGCCGAAGGAGATAGTATAGACATGTTCCACTTCAGAAGAATTGGCAACTTCATTACCATATTCCAAGACAGGATCATACAAGTCATTGGCGCCACCTCCAATACATAGGAAGTCCAGGGCGCTTGGCTTGAACGATTCACTCGCGGTATTTGCAGAACTTGAACGGGATGTAGGTGGCACAGCTTCAACATCTGTACCAATAGCACCTGTACAAGTCAAGTATTTGATGAGGAATCTAACGGCTTTGAAAGCGGCATCGGACTGTAAGACGAAAACAGTGTTTTCAACAACAGTAGCGTGAATGTTCTTCTGTACACTGTTCACATGGGTGATTAAATCACCAACAGTAGAGGCCTTACGTTCTTCATCTTCGACTTGTTCTGTATGGAACATCAACGTAGACTCACGAACCTCGACTCTGGAGCCTGGCAGACGCTCAGCAAATGATTCTGCAACAACAGCAGTGGTCTCCAACCAAGTTTCAATGTCTGTAGAGTTAAAACTCAGCCATGTAGTAGAATCAGCAATTCTAATGAACCCGCCGCCTTCAGCGATAAGACCCAAATGTGGGAAACGTCTGTATATACGTTCTAATTCCAAACGTGTAGATGTGGAGAGGACGTAGACATGGTTTTGTTGACTCAAATCACGAAGAATGGAAAGATTGCGTTCAGATGGGACTTTGGACAAGAGAAACACAAACAGCTTGTTCTTAGAGCTTTTATAAGATTTCTGGAATCTGTCAATGTTCAAAGTGAAATACGCCTCCTTCTGTTGCTGATATTGCCAACTATCACGAATGAACTCAAGTGAAGACTGGACCCAATAATCACAATCCTGATGAGATACAACATCATAAAGAGCCCTCCAGTTCTTCTCTCTTTCTTCAGGATCCATCTCTAGAGCGATCTTATATGATCTGCAAACTTGCCTAGTATTCCATGGATTGATCACAATAGCGCCCTTCTTCAAGACGGCAGCAGAACCAGTAAATTCACTCAAGATCAAGGGCGATTTCTTCTGCGCAGTGGCAACAATAAACTCGTGACAAGTTAAGTTCATTCCTTCTCTCATGGAGCTGACAACGAACGTGTCAGCTTCCGCAATTAGGGCTAGATATTGAACAAAATCGATATCTTGGTGAAGAAACACCACCGGTTGAGTATTCGAGATATTCGGTGAGAGGGAATTGATTCTATCAACAACAGACATGATTTCAGATTCCAGTGCACTTTCCACGGTGCTTGACTTAAGGCAGATTTGGATCAATACGGCCTCTTCAATATACTGTGGATTGCTCTGCAAGAAAGATTCATAAGCCAAAAGTTTCTGCTTCACACCACGGATTCTATCAAATTTATCACGACCAACTATAAGCTTCTTTGGTCCCCACCTGGATCTGATCATTTCTCTCCATGATTTTACCAGATCCGAAGAGATCTGTTGTCTCAACTTGTGAGCATCAATACCAACAGGCTGTGCACAAACTTTCACGGTATGACCTTTATATCTCAATTCATTATCTGATATATCGGCAAGTAAGAGTTTATTGCAGGTTTGAAGGAAATGACGAACATATTCTTGAGTTTGAAAAGATATCGCATTAGAGCCCAAGAGTCCCTTTAGCAATGCTTCTCTTTGTGCAAAGCACCTAAACACTTCACTTGATGGGAATGAAACATGGAGAAAAAATCCGATATGGGCATTTGGTAATTTGGAACGAATCATCTCCGGGACAAGAAATAGATGGTAATCATGGATCCAGATGATATCACCATCTCTGTAGATCTCAACGATCTTATCAGCGAACAGTTGGTTCAATTCACGGTAATAATCCCATGAATGATCCTCAAAAGCCTTGGAGTTTGGATTATCAGGAATTTGATAGTGCAACGTTGGCCACAGGATCTGCTTACAAAAATTTTTATAATGACCCTGGAACGTGAAATCTGAAGGAAGCACAGACTCGGAATGGTACTCTTCTCTCAACTTTTTGGTAATCTTCAGCTTTGTAGAATCACTCAATTCGTCAGTTGGGATACCAATGGTACCTAACCATGTGAAATCACGAACTAAACCATCCTCCAAACTTGAATTTATGGCGTTCTTCAATCCACCGTTACCCTTTGCAAACTCAACGATTTGGAACGACGATTTTTCAAATATATCATCACCTCTAGTCAATACTTGAGTCTTCGAGAACCCACCATATTTGGGGACTTTCTGGAAATCCTGGGTGTCATAGCCATCATCAATTTCATCATTCCCATCTGAGTCTTCTTCATCCCTCGTAGAGAACTTCAAACTTGAACGCTGGTACGGTGTTCTCTTAACGCCAGATAAACCTGAAGCCAATTCCCGTCTTCCCAGGGACGTAACAGAATGAGCCGGTGGTGAGTTAACACGACTCTTTGGGATGAAGATTGAAGCTGCGCTTGCAGTTTTAGTCAACGCATAGCGTAAGCTGACGTCATGGTCAAAGGGGGAATTTGTGCTCGATGAAGGTATTAAATCAGGGACAGAAATAGAGGGGAGGATTGGTGTTGGAGCTTGCACAGTACCGTGGCTCAAGCTTCTCGATAATGGCCCCATTGGCTGCGGTGAAGACTGTTGAGAATAGAAGAAGTCTTCAACACTTGAGTTATTCGTCTTGTACTGATCAGACGGAGGGACAAATTTTGTTGAAGGCAATGTAGTGGTCGAGATTGACGAAGACCTTTGCTTCGGGACTGTGATTGGCAATGATCCAGACAGTTCATCGACTGTACCAGCTTCAGCCTGGAACTCCACGGTGTATGGAAGGAATCTATATGAAATTGGAGTTAGTTATCAGGAGATCAACCGCTGAGGGATAAAAAAACCAAAATACTCACAAAGATGCAACGATGAGGGTCATGATTCTATGACTAGTAAAGATTGGACTCTCTGGTTGAGTACGAGTAGAATTGAGGTACGTGCTCTCTAAAACAGTCGCCGTGTGTGGATCGTGGTGTCCTGGTTGTTGTTGGTTGTGATTGCTTGTGATTGCTCTGCACAAGGGGAAATTCCTTAAGTATTTCCCACACGATCGTCGCGGGAACCCAAAACATCATCACCAGCTGTCACTCATAGAGAAAAGAACATAGAAGCTAGGAGGCGGGATGCTGTACGACGCCCACTGCCACATCTCTACAGACTTTGATCCTAGTGGACTTGACGATCTCATAGCAAAAGTTCAGGGACTGCGAGAGTGTCAATTTGTGGTTATGTCCACCAACCACCTGGACTATAAATATGTCAACGCATTGGCGCAGCAGTGTGGCAATGTGATTCCAAGTTTTGGAGTGCATCCGTGGTGCTCGCATCTGTTTACTTTTGATACTGCACTGTCCAAAAGAGAGCACTACGAGCAGGTTTTCGGCAAACCGGTTGACGATGAGCTGTTGAGTCTTTTACCGGTTCCTCTCGATTTCGATGCCCATCTCGAAAAACTTGTAGGATTGTGTCAAAATTATACGCGGGCCTGCTGGGGCGAAGTTGGGTTGGATAAGCTGTTTAGGATACCCAACAGTGGGTATTTCTGTAACCCTGAGTTTAAGGGAGAACCGAGGTTGACGCAGTACAAGGTCTCTATGGCGCACCAGAAACGGGTATTGGCTAAGCAGCTGAGCGTGGCGCTTGCGAACAACTGGCCCGTTTCTATCCATAGCGTCAGGGCTGGAGGCGTGCTTCACGGGATGTTAAAAGAACTACTGGAACCTCACGGTATAAGCGCAAGGCTGTGTCTCCACTCGTACACGGGCTCTGTCGATACGCTGAAGCTATTCTACAAGGATTTTAAAGAGCATGAAATCTACTTGTCTCTGTCCAGTGTTCTCAACGGTGAGAGGCCTGAACTGTTGCAGCAGCTCCTGGCGGCTGTCCCATCATCCAACCTGTTAACAGAGACAGACATCTGCCTTGATCGCTGGGACCCGGTGCCATTGTTGAAAACGATTGGGGCAGCCGTTGGTGAATGTGGGGAAGCTTGGGAGAGGTTCTTGTCCCCTCGCTGATTTCCTCAATAGGCGAAGCGCGGGAGCGGGGTGGGACAGAGAGAGAGAGAGAGAACAAGTGGATGAGAAAGAACAGCAGCCCCAAAAGGGAAGAATATGAGGAGAGGAGGGTCGGTGGCTCCGCTTAAGTTCGTACAGAAATGTTTACAATTTGCTTTTTTTCTTTTTCGTTTTTTTGCGTCAACCTAGATGGACAGCTAAAGCCTTATATGCTGCCTCTGTATACGTGGATAGGAGAGGATAATCAGTTAATGACTCCCAGCCCCAAGCATCTCTCTGTGGGGGATCGAACTGACACATCAACGTCTTCGGGGCCGGTGAAACGTGTGACCGGCGCAGCGACGTGCCTTTGAGCCGGTACCCGCGAGGCTAATCCGAGGGTTTATTCAGCTTCATGTGTGTGCAAGAAGTTTAACGATGTGCCTCCCAATGTCCCCCTTATCTAAGAAAAACCCGCTGTTCTGGGGCCATCTCTCGTTCCATGTTGACACCTGGTGCTGATCACACACTGTGTACAGTGTGTGCACACCGCCCAACCCCACCCCCACGCTCACGTTGACGCCCCCCATACCACCCCTCCTCCTGCTCCTCCTATTGTGTTGAGATCTGTTGGGACCACACGGCCTAATTAGCTGGGCCCGGTCGGGACCACAGCGCACCCTCGGTTCTCACGTTAGGGGCCTAGATGCGTTTTTAGCGCCAGATATAAATTGGAGCCACCTCCCTCACATCGCTCTTGGTCCCAAAGCAGCACCCATCAATTAATACATATTCAACAAAGCGGCAAACCCCACACAATGTCCCAGATCCTCAAACAAAGAGTGCGCTACGCCCCATACCTTCAGAAACTTAGAACACCAGAGCAGTGTGTCGAGTTATTCAAACATGATCAATACATCGGCTGGTCCGGTTTCACTGGTGTTGGTTCTCCAAAAGTGGTTCCAGATGCTATTGCCCAACACGTTGAGGACAACAACCTCCAGGGCAAATTGCAATTCAACTTGTTCGTCGGTGCTTCTGCCGGTCCTGAAGAATCAAGATGGGCCACCAACAATATGATCAAGCGTAGAGCGCCACATCAAGTTGGTAGACCAATTGCTCAAGGTATCAATGACGGTAGAATCAGCTTCTTCGATAAGCACTTGTCCATGTTTCCGCAGGATTTGACATATGGTTTCTACACTAGAGAGAAGTCGAACGATTTGTTGGATTTCTCCATCATTGAAGCTACGGCCATCACGGAGGATGGTTCCATTGTTCCAGGTCCTGCAGTGGGTGGTACTCCTGAAATGGTCTCAGTCTCTGATAAGATCATCATCGAAGTGAACACCGCTACTCCATCTTTCGAAGGTGTGCACGATATTGACATGCCAGTGAACCCACCATTCAGACAACCATATCCATACACAACTCCACATGACAAGTGTGGTGTCACTGCTATCCCAGTTGACCCATCGAGGGTTATTGCCATTGTTGAGTCTACAGCCAAAGATGCTGTCCCACCAAATACGCCATCCGATCAAATGTCCAAGAATATTGCTGGCCACTTGGTTGAATTCTTGAGAAACGAAGTCAGAATGGGTAGACTGCCAGAGAACTTGCACCCATTGCAATCTGGTATCGGTAACATCGCTAACGCTGTCATTGAGGGTTTGGCCAATGCTGATTTCAAGCACTTGACCGTGTGGACCGAAGTCTTGCAAGATTCTTTCTTGGATTTGTTCGAAAATGGTTCTTTGGATTATGCTACTGCAACCTCCATCAGATTGACTGAAGCTGGTTTCGAAAGATTCTTCGATAACTGGGATGAATACACCCAGAAGTTGTGTTTGAGATCTCAAGTTGTCTCCAACTCTCCAGAAATCATTAGAAGATTGGGTGTTATTGCCATGAACACCCCAGTGGAGGTTGACATCTATGCTCATGCCAACTCTACCAACGTTCAAGGCTCCAAGATGTTGCACGGTTTGGGTGGTTCTGGTGATTTCTTGCGTAACGCTAAGCTCTCCATCATGCACACTCCAGCTGCTCGTGCTTCTAAGACCGACCCAACTGGTATCTCATGTATCGTTCCATTTGCTTCCCATATTGATCAGACTGAGCACGATTTGGATGTCATTGTTACTGATCATGGTTTGGCCGATTTGAGAGGTTTGTCTCCAAAGGAGAGATCCAGAGTCATCATCAAGAACTGTGCTCACCCTGACTACGTTGATCAATTGTTGGACTACATCCACAGAGCTGAACACCTTGCTGCAAAGAACAAGGCTTTGCACGAGCCACACATCTTGCAAGATGCCTTCAAGATGCACTTGAACTTTGCAAAGAACGGTACTATGAAGTTGGACTCTTGGGACGCTGCTATCTAAAGTATTTAAAATCCTCTTCTGTATAGATATACATAACGTGAAGAATGACGACATGATATGATAAGCACTTTGTTTGTGGGCAGATGCGCTGTACGTAGTTGGATACTCCCTCGGATCGCCGTTCGATTCTAATGTATGGCTAGCGCTATAACCCCACGTCTTTTGGGATATTTTTGGAAGTGCAGCTGACTATGATTTTGACTATGTGCGTAGTTATGGTATGGTGCCTACATAAAAATTTAAAAAGTGTAACGAACGCGTTCTGACGCGTCGCTCACTCACGAATGGTTTAATTAAAAAGGGTAGACCTCAAAGGGGATCTGGTGATGGTATGTATGATGGTGCTTCAAACACAATTTTATTTACATGAATGGGGTTCAAATCTTTACTGATAATAATCTAATTAGTCGCCTTGGGATTCTAACCGTGATTCGTTTTAAACGCATGTCTGTATACCGTTTTTGTTGTATTTCTGCCCTTTTTCAATGAAAATGGATCTCTAGTTTACATTTGTAAAGTTTGGGCAGGTAATGAAGCTCTCAAATACTTTCTAAAAAGATTCCGCATTTGACTCAAGACTTTTTAGAGCTTTTATATATGAATCTGTTCAGTTCGTCTTCATTCTCGATGTCGCAAATCTAATTTACATCGTACCAGAAACTTGGTTAATCTTGAGTAACTCGTAACCTTCTGGCCCTGAAAACCGCATTATGACACAGCAAAACAAATGAAAGCAGATAATAGTAAGACCTTATACTGTACAGTATAAGCATACATTATCTTCGTCTTTTAGAATTGTCAATTACATTATGTGATGAAATTGGACCGTTCAGATTTTGTGGTGTATGAAATGATTAAAATGGGCCCCATACGTGACTGATATTCGTGAGGGATCTCGAATCCATCGTAAGGCGATCCGTGCCCATCCCTATGAAGAAGGCATCCAATAGGTAGTCAAGTTTCAACTCCTAGAAGTTCGAGAATTACTCACCAGTCACTCAACATAGCCATTGTATTTCAAGAATGAAAATGAAGACAGCATTGGGGACTAATGGAATGTCTCCTTAAACCCAAAAGGCCACGCTCGGCGGGTATACCACGGGTACAGAGAGTATTTAAAGCTGCGGGTACTACCCGCAAGGATTTTTGGATACCCGTGCCACTTCTAGCCCAGAGAACGGTCATGCAAACATTAATTTCGTCAATTCTGACGAGGAACAAGGAGAGTTTATCGCTCAAGATAAGATGAAATCATCATTCATAAAAACGATGAGGACATGACTCTCGGAGGGATTGATGAGAAGGCTGTAGCCTAGCATGAGGAAAATGAAGGGTAGAGAAGGCTGCTGACGTCAGGCTGACGTTAAGAGTCCAGAGTTCACTGTTCAGAGTTCTTATCAAAGATTTGTCGTATCTGCTATTTAATTATTTAGAGTTTAATGACTGATTACTTGGGTTGTAGTTCATGAGATCACACTGGAAATGTGTTCCGAGAGCGAATCTCGTTGATATCATCTTCGTCATTAAGGATGCAATAACTTGCCTTCAGGAGCCTCAAATCTCTTATTTTCTTTCTGTTCAATACTGCTGTCTTTTCAACAATTCAATTTCAGACGGTAGTTCTTATCTGAGGACCGTTGACTGTCCTGTTTCAACACCATCGGTGAAAAAACTGGATCAAGATAAAGTGCTGGCCGGTCCTTTGAAAGGTGAGACTGTGATTGAGTTACCAATGATCGTTGTGTATACTCAAGAGACGATCAATGGTTATAAAATGTATGAAGAAGGTGATAATGACTCAGAGGAGATTACTGACACGCGAGTGGTTTAGAATCTAGCGATTCGAGTGATTCCAGAGATTTCAGTAATAGTTACGAACCAGAAGAGGAATCTTCAGAGGATGAAGATACATCAGAAGAGAAATTACAAAAGGAACAGAAAAGAACAGAAGAGCGAACTCAATAGCGAAGAGACAATCAAGGTAATGTACAAGTCCACATAGAAACCACAGGCTAGGAATAGTACTTTTAATGAATAAGTTTCACAGACCACTTAAAATAAAACAAATAAAACAGAACATAAAATAATTCATGCAACAAGGGACCATAAGTACTCCCAGAGCTTCTTTGGTTCCTCCTCCTCCCAGACAATATTTTCAATCTCACGTCTATCTGTATCAATATCGACATCATTCAAAGAGATCAATAGAGGTCCTCTAAACCAGAAGAACTGAAAGAAGATGTAGGCGACGATAAAGAAAATGACCGAAATATAAGCTGTGAAGAAATCGTCAACGCTGAAGCCCGAGACGAAGGCCTCATAGCCGTTGATAATGATAATCACGGTGATGAAGAATGAGGAATAGTAAGCACTCCAAGGCATAAAGCGTGCCCTGAATGGTAATTCTCTTCTAGAGGTACCACGACGTTTCAAAGTCTGCATGAATCTAATATGTGCGACGGAGATGAATAACCAGTTGAAGAGACAAGCAACAGCGGTGATGTTTAATAGCCAGTTAAACACGGTATTTGCACCTTTAGAGAGAACCATGAAACCTAGAAGTCCAAAGGCTGCAGAAAAGATCACAGAGATGTACGGAACGCCATGTTTCGTGGTCAGCGCAAACCATTTTGGAGCCAATTTCACTCGTGCAAGAGCGTAAAGTGTGCGAGAGCCGACATAGACGTTGGAGTTACCAGCAGAGATGATTGTGAGCAGAATCACAGCATTGAAGATAGAAGGTAACACCGGGGTACCACAGTTGATAATAGCGATGATGAATGGAGAGGATGCAGTGTATGAGTTATCATCAGTCAAGCGTGGGTCGTTGAATGGGACAAGTAAACCCAAAAAGAATAAAGACAAGATGTAGAACAACAGGATTCTAAACAACACAGCATTGATGGCTTTTGGAACAGCTTTACGTGGGTTTTCTGCCTCGCCAGCAGCGATACCTGCAAGCTCTGTGCCTGTGAAAGTGAAGGCAGCATTGACCAACGAAGAGACCCATCCGAGAAATCTGCCCTTAGCAGTACCTGGGAACAAGTAACCAGGACCCCATGCACCTGGGTTTCTCCAATATCTGAAACCAATTGGGCCTTCATGACCACCGCCACAAACCATGATAAAAGAATAGATGATGAATCCAATAAGAGCAATAACTTTGACACTGGCGACCCAGAACTCAACCTCACCGTAGAACTTGACAGGAAAGAAGTTAGCAGCTGTGAGAATGACCCAAAAGATACTTATCCAGACAGCTAATGGCACTGCATATGTCCAATATTCGATAACTTGTCCGACAATACTCAACTCTAGGGCGAAAGTTAAGACCCAGGCGAACCAGTATAGGTAGCCGATACTGGCACCCAAAGCAGGGGAACAGAATCTTGTGATAAACACTGTGAAAGAGGACGTGACGGGAATATAGGTAGCCATTTCACCTAATGATTGTGTCACCGAATAGGTCAATGTAGCCATGAACAAATATGCAATCAGTGCGTTCACAGGACCAGCGATGGCCAATGGAGTCCCGATACCGATGAAAAGACCTGTACCGATCGTACCACCAAAGGCAATCATTGAGATATGACGATGTTTCAAGGCTCTCTTCACCTCGGTATCCTGGACGTTTCCCTCATTTTCATCCCACGAGTCGCTATGTGCGTCTTCCTCGTAGATGAACGGATTGGACTCGACGTCCTTCAATTTGATTGACATGAGTTTGTCTACTTTTACTGAGCTATGAGAAACAATAGATGGTGCGATTTGACGTCGGTCTTATAGAATTTTTCAAAAGTTCCGATTTACAGTTGTTGGGCATACAAAATACACATCTGTGGCTCCGTCGACAGTTAAAGATCACAAATTCCAATACCAATTCTCCGATTCAAAAAGCAATTTGCATTTGGTGCCGTCTCTAGGTGTGGATGATATATTCTTGAGATGAGCGCTTGAAGCTCCCAATAACTGTTCAATCTGCTCAAGAGTCAAAACTACCAAGAAAATAGTCGGTGAACTCGGCTGCAGATGAGGGCAAAAAACACACACTATCGATTAATTCGGTATATCTTTTCAGAAATTAGAACTTTTGTTAGGGATGAGATCGAACAGCCGTAACCCTCATTCAACATTCTAATCAAATATTCGATCGAATAATTACCTTTTTTGCCGTTTTATAGTACATTACGTTTTGACGGATGCTGATAAGCGATGGACATGGTACAAATCAATGTCCTCTCTCCAATGAGGTCATGCATGACACCCTGATCCCTTATGATTTTCTTGGAGATCTTGGCAAGGACCTCTCCTCGAGTTCCTGGCCCTTTGAGGTCTTTTTTCTCGAGAGAATGTTAGTCAATAGGAGGTTCCTCATATTGCTATTGGAGGTTTTTCCTTTCTGATCAGTTGTTGAATACTTAGATCTTCCAATATCACATTTTATCAAGTAGTTCATCTTTACTTGACCAGTTTTGTCCATGTAAGAAACTCCCAATGGTGTGGCATCAAAAAAGACCAAAACACTTAGGTTGATCTATCACCAACATGTCCTTGTTCAGGAGTAGCAGATCTTGTTGTTGGGAAACCATCTAATTCTATAACATCAGTGATCACTGGCTCAGAACGTGGCTCTTGACCATCTCTATCGGATTAGCTATTCTTTGGTTGATGATCAGAATCATCTTCAGATTCCTCGGCCATGGAAATTTCAGATGGAATCACGAGCCGTTTAAGTCTCCTAGCTGGAGACTGGCACTCTATATCTGAGCCTTTTGTCTCTGTATCTGAGCTTCCGTTCATAGCTTTGTAGTCGTAAAGCTTCATCTGTCTCTTGAACTTTTGATGGAGAGCTAACTTCTCTGATTTTCGTTTTTTGTCTGCCTTAATATGGCATCGCAGATCCTGAATCATGGGTGATCTATTGTCTATTACCGGTGATGCTGACTATGTTTTTGACTTGCACTAAGTTGTGAAGTGGTAAGCTCTAATTTGCTTTATGCTTTATTATCGCCATTTTAACTATGTCCCACAGAAAAAGTGAAGAATTGTAACGTTTAAAGTCCTGTTTCTGGACTTGTAGCAGTTCTTGGTTATCCAAAGCTCTTGTTCTGTCTGTTTCTTGAGGCTCTCCAATGATGCGTCCTTTAAGTAATTGCTTTTTTGCTACACTCAATGGCTGATTCGATATACTCTTCTCCTCACTCACGTTCGACAAGAGGGCTTCAATATGAAGATGTTCTCTCTTCAAAGAGTTCAATAGCTCGGTTCTTCTCTCAGCTTCATGTTCACCAATATCATCAAAACTCAATTCCGATCCCCTGGTCAAGGCATCGAATCTTGCTCTGGCAACAATGAGGTTTCTTCTGGCATCATTGGGTTCAACAAACACCTTAGATCGAGCATCCTGCAACATTGACTTTGTCTCTCTTACTGTATCAATCCACGTTGTTGTGTCCACAATTGGCTCATCATGCTTTACCGATAAGGACCATGCAGCGTTGACACGATCCTGGGTGTTCTCATTTGATGAGAATGTACCTGGAGGGAGGTTCAGGAACTCGCGAAAGGGTAATGACCGTCTCCATTTGATGTTCACGTTATCACAAACAGAATTTTGAAGGAACTTCTCTAGTGTAAATCGTCTCTCTTCAGCAAGGATGTCGTTATTGACACTCTTCCGTAAATAGGTCTTTGGTGGGAACTTATATGGTAGCTGGTCTGAGTAAAGGGACTCCAATTCTGCCTTCAAAGTGGCAAAGTCAGAGTATCGCTTGATCAGTGTATGCGAACGGCTACCAACTTTAACGAGCACATGGAACACTGTATGGGTTCCATCGTCGCTGGTTCTAGTGTGTGGGACTGAAACACGAACGTGATGAGCTCATGTTCAAAAATAAGAAGACCTCGCGATTACATTAAATGATCGTACGCGTCTATAGCTAATGCTAAATTCTAATGTATTTATTAATATCTACAGTTTGAACTTTGCTTAAAACTTGTTTTATTGAATTTAGGGATGTAATCGAATAAGGGTCGAGCTTATTCGACATCCGGTTCGAATAATTATCTCTCCCGAATTTATTTCTGTAATATAGGGAATGGAGAGCTAGAAACAAGATGAACACTATGCCCTAGTAGTATCTACGGATTGACAGTATAAAATTTATCATATAAGCCTGTTGGTGACTCTATTTTTTTAGTTCAGCGAGTTCGTTAAGTGACATTTCAATTCATGGCAAAAATCTAAATACCGTCGGTAGATACTAGATGGCCAAGGGCAAGGGCACAATGATGAATATCTCCTTATAAAATTCATAATTTATTCATTAAATGCCGTTAACAGAGAACATAGATCCTAGGATTATCAAAGTCAAACTGCATCCATTGCTTTGGAAAAGACTGTATCACCCAATTGAACACCTTCATCTTCGATATACAGTGGAATGTCAGAATCGTCCATGTGTATTGTAATTTCGATGAGGTCTTCCTCACACAATGGATTTATAACTCTGGAATTGTACTGAGTAATTATTAATGGTCAGGCATGTCTTCAACATGTACAAAATAAGATTATTATAACTTCAAGTTTGCTCCATTGAGTTGATATTTGAGTTTATTCGAACCGAGTGTATTCGAGTTGAATAAGCGGATATTTTTTATTCGATTACATCCCTAATTGAATTTTTTCTCTCTCGAGGTCATGCAAAGAAGAGGAACTCTCTCTATAATTTATGATCACTCTAACTTCTGACACAAGGCCTTTTGTCTGCTGTTCCAAATGCTGCCTTGTTCAAAGTTCATCATCCAAAAGTGTAGACACAATAGTGTAAGACAGACAGTGCGAATACAAAGAAGAGGAAACTCAAGGAGACCGCTTAACCGTAGACTATCTGCGTCTCAATGATGGTACCGATAGTGAAGGTAAGGAAGGAGGCTCAGTCGATGAGGAATACGGTTGTTCAACACGGAGAAATTGCTAAAACTGTGACGAGGTTATGACACCTACAGAGCTTTCAGAGCAAGAGGACGTTGACGAAGATGAACTATCAGGCCTGGGAGGCCTGGTGAGCGACCCCATGACAGTTGTGTCAGGCGGTTCTGATGAGGAATCAAGTAACAAAGAAAGGCAACATGTTGGATATTCACTCAAAGGAGTGAAGAAGTTCTACGAGATCAAGGTTCTCAACCTTCTATGGGATTGCCGATCGAGTTAAGAGAGATCGCTTCATCAAATGCAGGCTCGACTGCTGAAAAATATGAGACTACCACCCCCAGTAAACGCAATACTGCCATAACAAACATGCGAGGACATCTCTTCAGTTTTCACCATTTATCAAAAGATGATGCGGATGGTTCGAAGACTTTTGAACAAATTACTTCCAATTTTGCCAAATCCGACATTCTTAACCAGATTTAAAAATCCAATGTGAAATCAAAGAAAACAAAGACAGAAGAGGCGCTGCTTGATTTATTTGGCGATGGTTCTTTGCCGTTCTCACTGATCGAGAATATGGAATTTCAGAAGCTTTCCGAGATCAACGACATAGCACTTCCATTGAAGAGCAGGGCAACACTCTCAAGAAAGCTTAGAGACCGCGGTGATGAGATCGAGAGACGAATAAAAGCTCTGCTCTCATCAAAGGAGTGTCTTTCCTTGCACCTGGCGCTAGACTTATGGCAATCACCGAGTAAACGCCATTATCTCGGTGTCAGGTTCGTACGTTGACGAATGGTTTGAGAAAAAGGAAGTGCTTCTAACATTCTCTTATCTCAACGAGATGCATACCCGAGAGAATCTCCGATCTCGCTTTAACAAAATTCAAATGTATTATGTATGATGGTGTAGCCAAAACAACCCTTGTGCGATCTAAAAAGCTGACAGCTGTCAAGGCATGTGTGTGGTTCGCCCAGTTTCCTGAGAGTTGATGGCTTTTGTGGGAAATCGCGAATGCAACAGACTGATATCTGCAAGTGAACCGAGAAGTATCTATCGAAATCTACTAGTGAGATCCTGGGCACATTCTTCAACGAGCACAAGACTTCAGAATTCGTGAAAGGTGGGATGTATCATGTATCATGTATCATGTTTCACTAAGATCAGGAGTATACAGTTGAAAAAAGTGTTATTTTCATATAATTCAATTTTTCAAATCCACGGATATCGATCGGCTGTTGACCTCAGATTTCATGGGCAAAGTAAAATATCATTTGGAGTATTCAATACCTTCTTATATTTTCAATTTGCGCATTATAACTTGAACAGATCAAATTCAGTTATGGGAAGTTAGAGACAGAAAAACCAGTACTAACATCAACAGCAGCAATATTGACATCATAATAAACTTTGGCAACACCAGTTGCTTCGGAAGAACCAAAAGCATAGGCACCATCGGCCAACAATGAAGAGTAGACCGCATGGAAAACAGAGGTGCCGTTGAAGTAGAGCAAACCATCCACAATGGAGAAATCACCAGGATAATAATAAGAAGTGGAGTACAATACCTCGGAGAAATAGTTCTTGCCAATACCGATCTCATATGAGGACTGGGAATCCCACAGATTGTAATCGTCAGAAATGTATCCAGTTATGTAGTCTGTTGAGTTCGTAACGTATAGTTTCGAATCGTCAGGATTGACAATCAGATTATAGGAATCATCATCATAAAATGGAGCACTTGTGGAAGGAACGAGCTTCAACTTGAAGGTCGCACTATTAGCACAAACTTGGGTAATGACTGATGTCAAGAACACTAAGACTGAGAAGACTGAGAAGAAGCTGGAGGATTGGAATTTCATCTTTGATAATTGATCAATTTGATAAAAATGAGAAGCATGTGTGGAAGAATCCTGGCTTTTATAGCCAACAGTTCGCATCTGACGGCAGTAGAATGCCAATGGAGGACACAACGCATCGCACTGGTGTGAGCAAATTCCAAGCAAGATATCTTCGTTTGTGGAATATGGACACTGGCATCATTACACGCCATGAAACTTTTAATCGAACATGATCGAACTACCAAAAAGTGAAGTTCTGAAACACTGTAATTAATTCCATTATCAGTGTTGTGACTGGATTCTCACAGATCACTGATTGAACATTTTGACGTGGTCTAAATTTTAGTTTGAACTTTAAAGGGGCCATGGAAATCTGCGACATAACTCAATCAAGAGCCCACTCAATCCAGATCGGACTGGAAACTTGAAACACCTTTTAGCTGTGGCCTCCTTTCTTGGCTTCCATTTCCTAATAGGGAGATAGAGAATCGAATAGAGCGAAAACTCAACGGACGTTTGCAAAGAAGAGAGATTATTATTGGCAATGATAGGCTTATTGCTGTTACTGCCGCCACCCGTGAAAGAAAAAACCCACTGAGTGACAATAAAAACCAGCTGCACGTTGAACACCTACCACGAAAACCGAACTGCAGGGCTGCGGCTTGGACAGAAATAATTGCTCAGACTCTTATTCTTGACATGCAGTGGATATGCTGGCAGCCGTTAAGTGCAGGACATTGCATCCCTTTTGGTAAAAGAATAGGGCTTGATTGGTTAGCTTTAAGAGATACGAGATATATTTACCCGATCTAGGGTTCCCGTAACTTTCACCAAGTGTCGTGAATAACAGACGAGCAAATATTTTTGCCATAGTGGTGTGCAGATCTATTGTAGATATAATAGTTGGCGTACAACTTCCTCTGAGACCACTTAAAATCACTACCGCAACAAACCATTACGCTCCTTTAACCAGCCATGATACCTTTCCGACTCTTGTCGTTTATTACACTTCTTCACTATGGTTGGGCACAATCATACTCCAATTCAACTGTTTCATCTGGGTCTTTGGTTTCTTCGGCTTCCTCTGCATCTTACTCTTCGACGGCTACTCCCTTCATGAATGGGTCATTGGTTGGAGACTCACCACAGTGGAATATCTATGTTCCAGGATATTTGGCCGATGGTTATTCTCTCTTCTCGATTGCCCAATCCAACACTGGGAACTTCAAGTTAGGTTCTACGGCAGCATACATCGTCAATGAAAGTGGCTCTGTAATTACCAACGCGACATTGACTGGAACCTCAACTCTTTCTTCTCTCAATAAGAAGTCAACTGCTGCAGTAGATGACGATGAATGGTTGTTGTTCGTCATTGATTCGGATGCCTTTGCCGTTGGTCCTTATCAATTTTCATGTACGGTCACTGGGAATACTAAGGCGGCATATTCGGTCTCTGCGACTGTTGAAGAATCAGTCATCACGACAGCTGCTCCATCTCCATACATGAATGTCTCTCTTGCAGAAGATGGTTCGCCAATTTTCGACATATATTTTCCAGGTGCCTTACAATACGCCACGGGGGTCCAGGTGGCAACCAGCTCTCCAACAAGCTCGAATTTCCTGTACACCAGTGCAACTGCAGATATCGATGGTGTTGATGTTGGATCAAGTACATTATTTATTGTCTCTTCGACCTTCTTCAATGTAAACTATAAGAAAATTCTTCCGGTTGATTCATGGTTGCATGTTCGCATATACACATCAGTGGTTACTGCTGGAACATATTACTTGACGGTTACGTTTCCAAGCACTAACGTATTTGGTCGTTCCACTGCCACAGCATATGCTTCGGTAGAAGGGATTGTGGCATCATCTTCCGATCCGTCTGTGCCTTCAACATCGTCTTGGTTGCTCGGTTCAACACCTGTTCCATGTGGGTCGGACTCTGAGTTGTTCACACTGGAGCTCGATGGTAGCGGTACTGAATTGGATGGTTATGATGTTTACGTTGGAACTGATTACATTTTTTACATGACAGATTCCAATGTGACGATCACGGCTCAGATATTGGCCAATCAATCGCTGCTGATCAATAACTTCATTGTCGGAATCGGTAAGAACTATCTTTCACTTGTTTCATTGTCCACTTCTTTCATCACAGCCACACCTTGGAGTATTGTTGATGGATATTTGAAATTGTATGGTTCTGATTTCCATGCTGTTCCTTCCGGATCCGGTAATAATTGGGTCCTCGGTTCTATCAACGCTGCAGCCGGCCGTTCTGATATGAGAGAGGTGAAGATCAAAGCCCTTGGATTTGACGATAATCTTTTGGCTGATTATCCTAACTGTGGAAGCTCCTCGTCTTTCTCTTCAAGAGCTACTTTGGTGTCAAGTTCTTATACGGCAACATCATCATATTCGTCGTCTTCTGTTGGTCTGACTACAAGTTCATCAGTTTCAGGTTACTCCGAGGCTAGTTCCATTGCTGAAGATAGTTCTGCATTCTCACTGTACTCCGCAAATTCGGTTTTGACGAGTCTCTCATCTGCCACATCGTCTGGATTGTCATCTAAAAGCCGCAGCTTTGCATCGCTGAGTTCATATGCTGTTCTCACCAGTACTGATTCGAACACCAACTCTAACCCGCTCTCTGGTTCTAGTTCTGGTTCTAGTTCTAGTTCCAGCACCGACATCGAATCAGTTTCCGTCTCTGCTTCAGTTGCTGTGACATCTTCAACCAGAACTCCAACGTTTATTCCATCTTCAGAATTCTCATACATAATCACTCAGTCCGCAGAGATTTCTTCCGTTGGAGGTTTATCAGCCACAACTTTGTCTGTTCCTTCTGCCTCAGTTTCTGGCTCTGCATCTGTATCTTCTGTATCATCCACCGCCAGTGAAGATCTGTATCCATCTTCTGGAAGTAACTCTTCTCGTTCAATTGTTTATCAAAGTTCCCACTCTAATGTTAGTACAGTGACCACTTCTCAGGATGATGTCTCAACCACAGTTGTCACCATTACTTCATGCTCATCTCTCGCTTGTCACTCAGAAACTGTGACTACTGGAGTGGTTATTATCACTTCTACGGTCTTTGGAGAGTTGACAACTTACAAAACGTTCTGTCCACTGTCTTCACCTACGGTTAGCCCTTTGACTTCAAGAGTTGATGTTTCTTCAAATACCCTTCATAGCACGCCGACAGCTGGTGCTACTTCTAGTACCAAGCCTATTTCACAGACTGTGACCATTCATGGTAGTGAGGTGGCTTCGGAAGCTGCCCATAAATCAAACAGATCTCTCGTATCTTCCGGTTCCTTGAAAGCTGATATGACCTCAACAGAGCACCTAAAAACCACTGTCACTGTCACCGCAACTTCGTGCTCTTCGAATGTTTGCTCAATCTATTTAGTTACAACTTCTACTGTTTACAGCTCGTCAAAGAATGGATTGAAAAGTGCGGAATCAGCTACAATAACGACTATTTCGTCGGGAGCTGCTTTGAAAACGTCCACATCTGTTTATGCAACTTCAGCCTCGATCCCGGAATTTGCAGGTCAAGGTAATAGAGCACTTGGATCAGGGTTGTTTGGTTTGTTGTTGTTGGGCCTCATTATCTGATGCTAGATTTTAAGTCTAGAATAACATCTTACTATCCAGATTCAAAGCTGTTCTGAATTTTAGACATATATGATAAGATTTGCACTGATAAGCCAATCTATATTCCAGAGACAGGTTGTGTAGTTTGCACATAATAGTAGCGGAAGGACTATATACTGAATCTGATACTATATAATACACTGCATGTGAGGGCGAAGAATCTTCGGATCTTAGTGCCTCTATGGAACCCAAATCCAAGGTATAAGAACACCTCTTAGCCACTACTGTATAGTCGAACTATTCCTATAATAGACAATCAATCACTAGATTCTAATAGCGTGTCATTACCCGTACATGCGGGCTGAGGAGGGAAGGCACTTTTATTCATTAGACACTAACTTGATTCACCAACAATGCCACCTAAAGCATCCACCAGCTTCGACCAAGCCTTCGTTCAAGGGATTGACACCCATATTCCAGTATGGACATCTACGTCTTATACGACCGTTCCAGCCCGATTGCAGCAATTGGAAGCTATCAAAGCAGTCCTGAAGAGGATCCAACAATATCAGAACCCTATCAATCACGGTGATGTCGCCACCGCCGCTGTGAATCCGCGTACCACCATCAGTTTCATCGAAGGCGAAGACTCCGACGAAGACGTAGAGAACGACACTGAGCAAGCACCCATTGAACCTACCGACCCACTTCTACCAGCAGTCAACTGTCATTCTTCGCGCGCAGCAGATGTACTTGAAGGATATCTCATCAGAAGCTGAACTAGTTCATTGGTTTTTTTTCGCAAGCTGAGTTGTCTGACTCTCGGGCTTTCTTTTCACAGCTCTTACAGACCATTAATTTCGAGAACAATCTCTCAATGCTGAAATGTATTGATGAGTGATTGATCTAGTCAACGCAGTATCTCAAAGTACACAGGAAGCGACTGCAGAAAGTTTTCAAAACCTTTCGCCGGTATGGCTTGAAGATCAACTTGGAGAAGTGTCAGTTTTTCATTGAGACAGTTGAGTGGTTGGGCCACTCCATCATCAAACAGGTAGCGTTATCACCTCTCGAGACGTCCATCGCAACCTTACAGGGGTGTGTTCTCCAAACGACCAACCACCAAGGACGAAGTCAGAAAAGTACTAGGTCTAGGGATGTAATCGAATAAAAAATATCCGCTTATTCGACTCGAATACATTCGGTTCGAATACGGATTTGAACTCCCTGATTTATTCGAAAAAAATAATGATGTATATCTCTTGATTTGGTA
>PPNS03000070.1:0-54856 GCA_003708225.3 Williopsis suaveolens
CCCCCCCACCGATGGGCAATCCCAAGCTGATGAATCGCTGCTTGCTCCATGTTCGTTAACTTCCAAAGTATAAAGATAGAATTGTGATCCCTTCCAGGAAATACAAAGATTAGGAAAAGGCCGACATTATTGACATTGCTGATCAGCACGTTACATGATTGTTTCGAGAACCTAAAGGCTGCCAATTGCGATAGACAGCTTCGGCTGCTTCAAAGATTGTCAGGTCTCAGAAGATTGGCTATTAACAAAGGGAGTGGAGATTTCTCATCTATGCACATAAATCACGACAGATGATGAGGTTAAAGGTTTGTTCAGATGTAGAATAACCTTTGCAGAGATTTCTAAATTCATTCGGACCATTGATGATGCAGATAAAGATATTGAGAGGTTCGAATCAGCTTTTGCATGAAAGTTAACAATGTGAACAATTCAATCTAATAAGAATTCTATAATCTTAATCCGTCATGGCTGACGAGGCCCGCTTTCAATGAGTTTGATTCCCAATTCAATGTTACATGTAACATGTATAGAGTTCTAAAAGACACCGGTATTAGAGCTGGTAGTGAAGTGTCTTGTTTCGAGTATCGAGTCTAAGAAACCGAAAAACTGCTAAGGAAGAGAAAAATATAGAAATAAGGAAAAGGGATGTTTCATCATTCAGCCATTGTCTCAGGAACAGCACAATAGTCTCTCTGCTATTGATTGCGTTTTACGAATTACATACCTTGTAAATACCAGATCAGTTGAATCTTTGTTTCAAATCTGGTTGTATATTAGGGTCTACATTTTTCAGGGGCCAGGGTCTGTGAACCTGTCTAGACAGTTCTTTTTGAAATGATAGATCTCTTATATATCTCTGAGCCCTTCATTATCTCAGCTTTCAAATGCTATCTCTTTCCTCCTCGCCTGACCCTCAGTCTGGTCATTTAACTCCCTGAAAGGAAACAGATCTGACACATTCCTGTCAGGGGAGGCGGCAAGGCGTAAAATTCCGAGCCTCGAGAAGATACGATTTCGAACACGATTTGAGGTCCAAGCTCTCAGCTTCAATGGGGTTGTGGACGTCTAGAATTCCACTGAAGAACTGCTATAAACCTTCGAAGCCCTACATTCCGCAACGGTTTCTTGACCCCCCCCCTCCCCCAATTGTGTCCGTGCAGGGAGACCCATTCCGTAAGAACAGAAGCGCGCCTTCATTCCGGGTGGGCCAAACTGCGAGCGCGCGCGTCCACGCAGAGAGAGAAAACTGAAGCAAATTGCCAAAAGGATCGAAAGTTAAAACCATAAACACATCAAAACAACCAGGGCGGAAATCATTAGACTCTCATAGGGAAGGCACGAGAGGTGACCAATTGGTGAGTTCCGCTGATGAACTGGTGGTGATCTTTTTCTGGAGCTGAGCGGGTGTCATGGGAGCTAGCCACCGTGGTAGATGGTGGGACACTTTGGCTGGATCAACAACAAGGTGGAAATATATGCGAACACTTTTGGTGTTTGCAGAGGGTAGGAGTGTAAAGTTTTGTGAGGTGATCACTCATCCCTGTTGGCCCAGTGCCATGTGTCCTCTCACAAGACTCCCCCTTGATTCGTCTAGCATTCTTTCGAGCGATTTGAGGCTACTCTGGAATGATCGCTCTGATCCTGATCATCAACATGCGATTGATCGATTTTGAATTAAATTACTAACAATCAACAGCCGATATAATTTCTTTCCCGATGATGAAAAAGTGGTCCTCAAGGACCAAGCGTAATAGCATCGCTCCTGACAAAAGCTCGTCGGCTCGCTCTGGGCATAGTGGGTCATCCTCATCCAACAATTTGAACAACCCAGTGTATCAAACCGATAGAATGAATAGATCTAATGCCTCTCTAGAATCTCAGGCAACTCCAACCGCTGCCATTATCACTTCAGAGTCTCAATTGTCACTGCAATCTTCAACAACACCAACGAAGAACACCACAAATAACTCCTCTTCAGTAAGCACAAGTGATAAGTTAGATGAGAATACCCTTCATCTTACACAGACAATTAGCTCAATGAATGCCACAACTAAATCAAGGCCATTCACCAGTGAGACCTATGATTCCACTGTCATCAAGACCGGTTGGATCAATAAGGGACATAACATTACAAATTGGTCGAACACCAACGCAGATTCATGGAGAATCTACAAAGCTGAGCTCAAAGGTCCAGTACTATCACTCTATAAACTCCCTGCGGATCTGAACATCAAGTCCTTTGATGTGAACCAAAAATCAACACCAACAAATGATTCGTTCAGTGTGCGACAGAAGAGGATGTCTCAAGTATCGAGATCGGATCTGAAAGCATCAATCAAGACACCAACTACACCAACTACACCAACTATGCCAACATCATCCACATCCAACAAGCCAGCTTCTGTGAGATTGAAATGCCTTTCAGAAGTATATCCACATCCAGATCTTCAACTCAATGAGTCTAATGTCATCATTTCTGGATCTTTGGAGGCCATTTGTCATACTATTCTCTTCAACACATTGGATGATGATAAGCTATCATATAACTTGTTACTGGTCCTCCCATTATTTGGCGACATCAAGATCTGCTTGAAGCATTTCATTGAATACGCCAACGTTGTTGTGACCCAAGGCAGAATGTCGAGATCAGCAGCAGCGAAGATTGTTGTCTCCAATAGCACAGATTATGCTATCACGCAACGTTTAGGTCTTGTTGTGACAACAATTGTCGACTCGTTCCCTGGAATGCTCTTGGACAATGAGATTATAGAACTGCTAGGTCGCTTGCTCGGTGGCATTGCTCTCCATGATGAGCGCCTTTCTCTTAAGCTCAAACTGGACTTGAATCAATGTGAGAGCAATATGAAGAACTTCACGAACTTCAGAACAATTCCATACAATCCACATGGCTCTGAGAATTTGAGTATTGTTGAGAATTTCCTGAAAATGGATTCAAACCTAATCGCCACACAGATAAATATCATCGATTTGAAGTTCAACTCTTCATGGAATCCGAAATCTGATCCCTCATTGCTTTATGAGCTCGAGAACTTGTCATACTCCAGAATCAACCCACTGATTTTCAACTCTAGCACAAATATTCATTATTTGGGGCGATTGATCGTCAATCACTTATTTGGTGTCCCTGACCCAAAGCATGGTGAGACTCAACGTGCCAAGGTACTGGAGAAATGGATCGAAATTGGATGCATCTTCGACAAAATTGGTGATATGGTGAGCTGGCTAGCGATTGCTACTGTGATTTGTTCCACACCAGTGCTAAGATTGAAAAAAACATGGACATTAGTTGATGAAACGTTCATGAAGATAATTTCTTCTGAATGGGCACCAGTGGTCTTTGAATTGGACAGAAGAAATATGATCAGCGAGGCTAGTCACAGATCGTCATATCATGTTATTGCTCCTCAAGGTCTTGGCCAAACTTACTCGAAGAAAGACGTCGTTCCATACTTTGGCGATCTAACTGTCAAGTACGTGGAGAACTCTACCTTGAAGCAGTGTGAGAAGAAAGTCCAGAGAGTCAAGATCTCTTTCAGCAGATGGGATGAATATCTTTCGAATCTGAAGGAAGAGGATTCACTCTTAAGAAGCCAAACCAAGGTTGAGGATGAAACGCTTCAGAGAGAACTCTTCAATTTGTTGACCAAACACGTTTCTTTGGAACCTCTGACGCTACAGTCTGTGATGGAACTCAGTTTGTGCAGCGAGGCTGATGCATTTGCCTCCCTTGAAGCTGTTCCTGAATCCAGAACACCACTCATGACAGGATCATATTTTCCAACCTTGTTCACTGAAGTCTTACCCAGTTACAAGTTATTTGCTTTTTCCACATTGGTTGGTGCTGGTGGGTTCCAGAAAGATGGTTCTAGACTGTCCTTATCTGAACAAACAGCTCATATTCAGTCATTAAAGGATACATTCAACTTTGACTCGGATAATTTTCATGTTGACGACGATCTTATCTTCAAGTCAATCATTTCAGAAACAAAATTGAGGGAATCCCACCGATCTTCAATTCTTGTTGAGTCCCCATCTTCTCAGTTCATGTCAGCATCTAATACTAGGCAATCACGATTGCCTGCTAAGAAACAGGGTCAAGTGGCAGCCAATCATGGTACAGAGCTTGATGACGATGTGTTTGCTATCTTGGATAGTTCCGATGTACTTAATTCTTTGATAAAGCCTCTGAATGTTGTGTTGAAGGCTGGTGATCTAAGTAAGATGGTTGACATTTTAGTATTGACATCAAATGTCTTCTCTAGAAAAATTGATAAAGGCGATACCGAAAGGTTTTTACAAAAGTCAAACCTTCTGGATAATCAGTTCTTGAAGTTGAAGATGGACAGCGGTGTCTATACGTCAACGTTCTTTGCCACTTACAAGAGTTTTACGACAACACCTATATTACTTGGAGCTCTTTCCAGAAGATTCATAGGCGCAAAATCTGCTGCTATTTCGATCGCTAAACTAAATTCTGAGCCTGATACTTTATTCCCAAGCTGGGACTCTCGTGTCTCTTCTGATGATGCTTCTCTAAACTGGAATTTTGTTGGTAACATTCAAATTGGTGTCTTGGAAGCCATCACCATCCTCGTCACAGATCACTATGCCGACTTCACAAATGACTTGAAGAACAAGCAGATCTTTGTTGATCTTCTTCGTACAATTGATAATGAAATCATGGTTGAATGGCGTGAGCTGCTGTTAACATTCGAGGATGCGAACGACCCCAGAAATGACTTGAACGATATTTATAACAGACTTTCGAACTTGTACAAGGAGATCAGAAAGACTTTCATCAAGAAGTGTTACAGACCTTTGGATGTGTTTCCAATCACGGGAAAGGTGGATTCCTTAGAGGAAATTGTTTCTTTGCCGTTGCCAGGAGAATTCAGGGAGGCTGAAGCTTTTGTTGAGAAGTTGGACTATTTTATCAATGACTTGTTCAACTTGGTGAGTACTTCTGATTGGATTCATGTTTCTCACTTGCTCGAAAGCCATACAGGTAAGTCATTAGTTAGTTTCTTCAAGTACTCCTTAAAGTCAGCTACAGATGACAAGAAGTTAGAGATCTTGAACATCTTCTCCTGGATCAAATCTCTATATGGTGACGACATGGATGATTCTATCTTGAAAGAATTTCCACCTCCCCTGAAAACTCTCTTTGAAGTCCATGACAACTTGGAGAAATATATCAAACTTCAGATCACTGATCTACAGATAACAAGGAAGGATCGCAATGCGAGAATGGCGGCGATTCTGCAGATGTTGACCATTTCCAGATTGAGAATGAATTCTGCCAAACTTTTCAATGAAGGTTCTGCAAATGGAAGTCAATCTCCTGTCATTCCTTCCTTCATTGAGACTGCCATTACGCAAGCTATTGTCTCTCCTGAGTCTCGCTCTTTCGATGCAAGCTGGGTATTATTTGCAGGAAATAGTTCTTGTGACAATATTTCTGGTCTATTATTAGATGTCGACGTCGAAGACCTAGCTGAGGAATACAGAGGTTCTCTAACCCCATGCCCTGGTTGGTTCATAGCAAGACTGATGGAGATTCTAAATCTTGTTCCTAGCTTATCTTCTGATAACAAGTTGATCAACTTTGACAAGCGCCGCTTCACATACAACTGTATCTCCAACATAACTGATTTTCACCCCAGATCCATCAGTGGAGAACTTGAGCATTCGAAAAAGGACTTTGGCTTCCTCTTGGACTTGAGTCATGCCCCTAACCCCCAACTTGATGAAGTTCTTGTGATAGCCAATGATGAGAGCCAAGGCCTTCAGTCTCTCCTAACTCCAATTTTCAAATCATTGTTGGACAGTGAAGTTGAAAAGATCAAGAGAGACACCTTGAAAAGAGAAGACCTGGAGAACCAGGAAAGAGATCTCAAGAGAATTCAGCTTCTCAACCAAGCTACCAGGGCTTCTATGTCCATCAATCGCGAAATGCCACCGCCTAATGAACCGCCAACCATGCAACGCAGAGGTCGTCAAAGTAATTCCTCTCCAACGAAGACGACTGGTATGAAAAGGTTTGGTGGATTGTTCAAGTCAGTTCGCCCGTTTTCAATTAGTGTTGGGTCGGGCTGGTCTGGGCCAGATAAGATTGTGCATCCAGATGATCTTCCAGATGTGCGTAATGTTGACTTGAGTGGTAAGCATTCTAAGCCATATCAACAGATCAGACTTTTCAACTACAAGCCATTGTTTGTTCACACTAATATTGAGGGTTTCTTCAAGATGGTGAGTGAGAATGGCGGCGAAGAGTTTTTCTTCCAGGCACTGAACAATACTGAAGCTCAAAGTTGGATGAGTGCTTTGAACATTTCAAAGAGATACACTTATCTTTCTAAAGATACTCAAGGTTTGACCAGTTCCAAGGTCTTTGGTGTTCCCATCTCAGATGTCTGTGAAAGAGAAGGTACTCTTATCCCGTTGGTCGTTGAGAAGTTGCTGGCTGAAATTGAACTTAGAGGTCTGGACGAGACTGGGTTATACAGAATCCCAGGTTCTGTCGGAAGCATCAACTTGTTGAGACAAGCCTTCGATGCTGGAAATGAAGTTTCTTTGAACGAAGATATCCATACACTCGGTGGATGTTTTAAGGCTTATTTGAGAGATCTTCCAGAAAATTTACTCACAAATGAGCTCCTTCCAGATTTTGTTGCTTGCACAAAGCAGGGTGATTTGCAACAGAACTTGAAGATTTTAGTTCGTCATCTTCCTGTCCATAACTATCATGTCTTGAAGAGATTGTTTAACCACCTCCACAAAGTTGTCCAACACTCAGAGCATAACAGAATGGATGCTGTGAACTTGGCTATTGTGTTCTCAATGAGTTTCATTAACAATGATAATCTTGGCTCAAGCATGGGTTCTGATCTGGGTGCTTTGCAGGGCATTCTTCAGTGCTTAATCAAAGATCCGGATGCTGTTTTCACTGAACAAATTGAGGATGAAGTGACTGTATATGCTACTTGATACATCTCTTTCAACCATTTCACGTCTCAACTGAGTCTGATTTATTATTTGTTTTACTCCCAAAAGCTAATGGGTTATGTCTTTTACGCCCTCTAATGTTGTTTCAACTGTGCACTTTTTACATTACAATGGACATATATTATGTATACTCTCCGTAGTTTATTGTGTATTTACAAGAGGGATGTCGTTCCTTCACTTCTGAAGGTCGGACTTTCTTACAATCTTAATACGATTGTTTTGCTTTTGCTTCTCAGCCATCTTCTTTTGTTCATCCTCCTTAGCCTTAGCCTCGGCTCTCTTCTCTGCTTGTTCTCTAGCTCTCTCCATGTTCTTTCTGAAAGATTCCATAATACCCTCCTGTGGCTTGTTTGGATCAGCAGGTGGAGGAGGAACAATTTCAGAGAGACCAAGGGCATTTCTGAAGAACTTTTGCTTCAAGACGAAACTCTGAAGCACAGAGAATAAACCGTTGACGAAGAAATAAAGCACAACTGCAGATGAGAAGGACATTGTAGCTGGAATGGATATTAAAGGCAAGATAGTGAAAACCTTCTTCATAGCTGGAGAGAAAGTTTGGGCACCAGTCTCACCACCAAGTCTCATGAAACCCATAATGACTGCAGCAGACAAACATTGAAGACCCAAGTATGGATCAGCAGCGGTCAAATCTTGGAACCACAGAATACCTTGATCCTGTAAGCCATCGACTGGGTAGTTAGACATTGCACGAAGACCTGAGAAGAAACCAATAGCAAGCGGAATTTGCAACATTGGGGCAAGCAGATAACGGTTCTTGACTCCGTGCTCAGCAAGGAGTTTTTTACGCTTAAGCATGATAGACTGGGACTCGGACATATCAACAGCGGACATCAACTTGGCTTGGATCTCGTCCAATTGTGGTTTAATTTTGGCGTTCTTAGCCATCATGTCAGAGGACTTGACATATAACGGGAATAAGGCAAGACGGACACCAACAGTGACCAAGGTGATGGTAGCCCACCATGGGAGACCTGTAGAGACATGCACGATCTCCATGAGATGTTGCACAAGATCTGGAGGCCACCACCAAGATTTGGCAAGACCAATAGATTGCATGTAGCCCCAGTTGAGAGAGGCCTCGCCGATAGCCTGCGAGGCCTGTGAGGCGGTTTCAGTGATCGTTTCGAACGATGGGAGCTGCTTCTGGATCTCAGAGGCAGCTTGCGTTGTGGAGTTATATCTCACATTCTGGAACTTAGCTCTTTGAACAACAGCTGGTGTGATAAAAGAAGCGGCGATACTCACTGGTGCCAGACGGATCTAGAGAGCTGTGTTAGTTATCCGTTATCAGAAGACAAAGAGCCTGGGAAAAGGGCCACTGATACTTACAGTCCTAGCAGCAGGAATTAGAGTGGTTCTAAGCATGTTGCAGTGCCTTCAGCTCTCGGTTGTTAGGGAAGTCCCTGGTTATATCTCTTTCGAGCTGGCAGTTGAATTTTCGACATCGCCAGCTGACGTAAGAAACTTTTCACTCTCTTGAGAAACATCCCATCTCAGAAAAGTGAAGAAACGAGCTAAAGCGGTTGGTTTGGGGGATCATTTGTCAGCGGTTTAGCTAATTGTGATGGTTATACGGCGTGCAATGATACGAAGGGCCTTTTTGACACAGAATGCTGTGCGACGCCTCGCTTCGTTTGAGACCCAAAATGAGATACAAACGCTATTGTCCACTGTCCCGGTATCGAGAGATCTTAGGACTTTACCTCTCCTTCAGGGCCTGTTGTCAAAGCTTAATGATGACCAACGATCCAAAGTGTGTAACAGAGTTCTCAAGATCATAACGCCAAGTACCAAGAACAAAGATGTGATGATCACAGCTCTCCAGCATCTCAAAGTTGAAGATGCGAGTTTCGAAACTCTGCTCAACTTGATACACATTATGAATACTATTGGTGAAATATCGGTGCAAGCCATCCCAGAGGCTAAACTCATAACGAGTTTCATCGCTCATTACAGCGATAAGAACCCAAAGGTGATAGAAGTAGTGAAGAGAAGTATGAAAGGTATTGAGAACACATTTAACAGGAACACATTGGCAATGCTCTATCTGAGAAATAATCAGCTTAATGAAGCATTCAACTACATTGTGAAGGTATCAGAAGGTGGGGGCAGGGTACGTGGAAGCTCAATAGAACTGTTGATCATACATTATACACATCTGGAACAACTCGACAAGGTCAAATACCTTCTCAAATTGGCACACTTCTTGAACTATGACATATATCCACGCACATACTCTGAAGTGGTAACTAAAGCAATCCAGCTGAATGATAAGCTATTTTGTCATGAGCAACTTGGAACTATATTGGACCACACATTCATCGACAACGGTACACTAGTTGCCTTAGCTGAGCTTCTTGAAGATACTATTTCTACAGGGCAGATGGGAAAGATCCATAACATAGCCACAGCAAAGGGGTCCTTCCCCCCTGATCTCTCTGGAAGGCTCAGGAGAGCTATGACGGAGAATTTTGCTCTGACATATGGGTTTAGAAGTGCTTGGAAACATCTTTCAATGACTCACCAGAAGGGTATGTTGAGGGTAGTTGACTTCCCTAACCTCCTGGATAAGTTCATTGTATCAGGAAAGGAACACAAAGTGCATGGTTACTTGACTGAAATGCTTAGAGATAGGCCACCTGAACTCAAGGCTTTCTTGATGTCATTGGCCATTACAAAGAGCTTCCATGAAGAAAAGATAGAAATACTGATTCGTCAACTCCAGAAGCATCCACAGTTCAGAAGATACCTCAATGAAGAATGTATATGGCAATTTGCTAAAGGACTTCGCTTCTTCCAGGATGATTGTCAGATTGAGGGCTTCTTATCGGTGTTGCTAAGCTCGGATTTGCAGATAAGAACGAAGAAGATCGTGGATTACCTAGCTGATGTTGTTCTAAACTCTTCATATTGGTTCAAATTGTTCCAAGTACTTGAAATCGTCACAGTTCCGAATTATAAGCTTCCTGATCACTGTGCTTCAAGACTCAGAGAACTATGTGAGAAGAAGAATGTTAACATAGACAGAGTAAAAAAATTCTTGTAAATAAGATGAACACACTAGTCGATTCTACGATAGATCTGTAAGTTTACGACAATCATTCTATCAAAGAATAACATGATAATCAACTAGTAATTCTCGTAACCAACAGTCTCCAATCTCTCAGCCTTAACCAAAACTTCCTCCTCTTGATTCAACAGGAAGTCTTGCATCTCAGTCAAATATTGTGGCTCACTTGTACCCAGAATCCTAATAGCCAAGAGAGCAGCATTAGTAGCATTGTTGATAGCAACAGTAGCCACTGGAATACCTCTAGGCATCTGAACGATGGAATGCAAGGAGTCAACACCATCCAAAGTGGAACCCTTCACTGGGACACCAATGACCGGCAACGGGGTCATAGCGGCAACCATACCTGGCAGGTGAGCAGCACCACCAGCACCGGCAATTATGGCCTTCAGACCGCGCTGGTGGGCCTCAACAGCGTATTTGCTCATTCTGTGTGGAGTTCTGTGGGCAGAGACAATGGTGACCTCAAATGGAACATTAAACTTTTTCAAGATGTCAGCACCCTTAGCCATCACTGGAAGATCTGAGTCAGAGCCCATTATTATACCAACAACTGGCTTTCTCTCAGTGGATTGATCCTCTGCATTTTGAGTCTGGGTCTCACCCATAATATAAGCCAAACGATGCTCAGCTTCTTGCATAGAAGAGGCAACAACATTGATGTGGCCCATCTTTCTCGCAAATCTGGTGGATTTACCATATAAGTATACAGAGGCACCCGGTGTCTCCAATGTACGTCTACAGGCTTCCAATTCACCATTTGGTTCTTTGGTACCCAAGACGTTCAGCATAATAGCATTAGTGTTTGAAGTAGCAAGTGAAGTGAACCCCTTTGGCATGGGCAATCCGGCCACAGCTCTGATATGGGCCTCAAATTGAGAAGTGACACAGGCATCAATGGTATAATGACCAGAGTTGTGTGGTCTTGGCGCAATTTCGTTGATCATGAGTTCACCATTTGGAAGCAAGAACATCTCAACTCCGAAGATACCTGCGCCTGGGAAAGACTTGACGGCATTCTGAGCAAGGAGCTTCGCCTTAAATTGCACAGAATCAGCAACACGAGCTGGGGCATAGACCAAATGACAGATGTTGTTCTCGTGGATAGTTTCCACGGTTGGATAAGCAAATACTTCACCTTCAATAGAACGAACAACCATCACAGCCAACTCTTTGATGAATGGCGCCCATTTTTCAGCATACAATGGGCGGTCATGAAGCACATGCAAGGCCTCTGGGATATCGTTCTTAGTCTTAATGACAAAGTTCCCACGACCATCATATGCCAAAGTTCTAGACTTGAGCATGAATGGGTAACCGAACTTCTCGCCAATTTGCTTCAAGGCCTCCTCGGTGTTATCGACAGCCACCGATTCGGCAACCTCAATGCCATGTTTGATCAAATGCTCCTTCTGTAAGTATTTGTCCTGGATGAGCTTAATAGTTTGCGGCAAAGGGTAACATTTGACATTAGTGGTCTCAGTGATCTTAGCAAGGGCATCGGCATCAACATGCTCAATCTCCACTGTCAAAACGTCACATTTAGCAGCGAGCTCAGCGATCGCCTTAGCGTCACTGAAAGATCCGTTTACGTGGTCATCTAGGGCGTTGATCTGCTTGGCTGGAGATTCTGGAGCATCGAGGATGATGGTCTTAATGTTCAATCTGTGAGCGGCCTCAACCAGCATACGACCAAGCTGGCCACCACCGAGGATACCGACAGTCTTGGAGTCCATGTTAGTTATAACAGATTCTTGTGGTATATTATGGTTTCTAAGGAACAAGAGAGAAAAAATACCAAATCTTTATGTCTCCATCCCAAATTCCGCATGAATTTGCGATAAAAATGCGCCCCGAGTCAGATGCAAAGCAAAAATGTAAAAATCGAGTTCGCGCAAAAATTCGCGAAAATTGCTGATGTAAGAGAGGTACAAAAAGGGTAAAAGGTAAACAATCAACATGAGGACATAAAGAATTAAAGACAAAAAGGAAGGGAAGGGAAAGAAGAGAAAGGCTGATTTACAGTCTGGGCGAGAGGAGTGATACCGAGGTACAAATATGGATAAAGAATACGAAGTTCTGGAGCTAATAGGACGTGGGTCCTTTGGATGCGTACGCAAGGTACGGAGAGTGAGAGATGGAAAGATGTTGGTGAGAAAAGAGATCCAATATGGCCATATGAACCCCAAGGAGAGATCTCAATTAGTCGCTGAGTTTAGGATTCTTAGTGAATTGAACCATCCAAATATCGTACAATATGTTCATCATTCCCATATCCCAGAGCACCATATGCTGTTCCTATACATGGAGTACTGTGACGGTGGTGACCTTTCCCATATCATCAAGAGCTATCGCACCTCGAATGAATACCTACCTGAAAGTGTTATATGGAATATTTTTACACAGATCCTTATGGCGCTATACCGTTGCCACTACGGTACGAACTCGCCACTGATCACAAACATCTACGAAGATCTCGAGTATCCGGTGATAACAGATCAAACAAGAGTCATCATTCATAGAGACATCAAACCTGATAACATATTCCTTGCAAACGGTAACTTCAAGCTTGGTGACTTTGGACTTGCCAAATCGTTAAACAATGAGATTGAGTTTGCAACTACGTGTGTTGGTACCCCTTACTATATGTCGCCTGAGGTGCTACTAGATAAGCCATATTCTCCCTTATGTGACATCTGGTCGCTTGGATGTGTCATATATGAACTCTGCTCGTTACATCCTCCATTCCAAGCCAAGACGCACCTTCAACTTCAGAGAAACATCCAAAGTGGTACCTATCCAAGTATACCATCGCACTATTCACCGGCTTTGAAAAGAGTGATCCATTGTTGTATTCAAGTGGACTTGACCTCTAGAAGCTCCACATATGATCTTCTACAAGATCTACACTTCAAGATCCAGATGAAGGATCTTCAACTGATAAACTATGAGATGAACTTGAAAGAGTTTGAAAGTGAATTAATGAATAAGGAACAGGATTTGATCAAGGAAAGGCAATCTTTAAATGAAGAGTTGAACTATCAGAGAAACCTAATCGAACAAGAAATGGAGGAGATAAGAGTCAATTACCAAAATGAGTTCCAATACGTTGTTGAGAAAGAAGTTAAATCGCGTTTAAGACAGATGCAATCAGGACAAACTCCCAAATCCAAAGGAACCTCACAATACTCTGTGTCTGATATGTCTATGGGAACGTCGCCATCTCCAACAAAACATGCACAAGGTGGTCGAGAATATGAGACTCCGATGCGTAAGATGATAGCTCGTCGTCCACTACAACTGATCAACGATGACGTTGTGGTGAGCAAGAAGTACACAAAGGTTTCACCGAATGATACATATTCAGTACCAAAGCCAAATGCATTATTGACCAAGAATGCCAAACTATTTGAGAAGGCAATTTTCCAAGAAGATAGCAACGTCCTTCCTAGCCCTTTCTTGAGAAGATTTAACGATAACAATGGTAAATGGTGACGCTGCTACACCCCTTTTTACGAAAAAAAGATAACATTCATCTATGATATAATTGAACAATATTCTTGGAGAGTAGCGTTGAATCTTATTCCCATTTCTTACCTGTCAAAGCTTCATAAGCCTCAATATACTTGGCTCTAGACCTGGTAGCAATATCTTCAGTCATACTGACACCTTCTTTACCATCAATCCCGTTAGATGTTAACCAATCTCTCAGGAACTGCTTATCATAAGAGTCTTGACCCTTACCGAGTTCATAAGTCTTCGCATTCCAGAATCTGGAAGAATCTGGGGTCAATACTTCATCAACAAGAACTAGTTCGCCGGCTTCATCCAGACCAAATTCGAACTTGGTGTCGGCAATGATAATACCCTTACCAGCAGCGTACTCCTTCGCCTTAGTGTACAATTCAACAGCGAGTTTACCAATCTTACCAGCAAGTTCCTTACCAACGATAGCCTCAGCTTGCTTGACAGATATGTTCTCATCGTGCTCGCCTTGTTCGGCCTTAGTGGATGGGGTAAAGATTGGAGTTGGGAACTCTTGGGATTCCTGTAAACCTTCTGCAACTTTGACACCATGGACTGTACCAGATTTTTTGTATTCCTTCCAAGCAGAGCCGGTGATGTAACCTCTAACTATGACCTCCAATGGTACCAACTTATGCTTTCTGACAAGTAAAGAACGACCTTCCAATTGCGATCTGTACTTTTCTTCACTGAGCTTCTTCGGCAAACGGGAAAAGATGTCATCAACTTCGATCAAATGAGTCTTGGCGTAAGGCTTGAGAAACTCGAACCAGAACTCGGAAAGTTGAGTCAAAAGTTGGCCCTTTTGAGGGATACCGTTCTCCATAATGACATCGTATGCAGAGATTCTATCAGTAGCGACAAAGAGCAAAGTCGTGGAATCGACTTCATAGATATCACGCACTTTACCACGTGCGATCATTGGGAGAATACCATCGAGGTTGGTTTGTGTGATGGACATGGTGTTATATGCCTGAGCTATAATTGTATTGCAGAGACAGTAGGAGGAATCGAAGACAAATCTTTTCCTTTCTGTTTTGTACGAGATTTATGGTTCAATTTTCGCAAATTTGACTCCGTGATAAGAATGCCATAAAAGACTCCCAAACAGAATTGAACACAAGATTATGGGCTTCTTCCTGGAACCTTTTACCACTGCACCACAAAACTTCGCGAGAATTACCCTAAAAAGTTCGGTCCATGACGTCATTTTTCCACTGGTTAAAGTTATTGACGGACTTCCGTTGACATGACAACGCATGCATGCGATAATTTAATCTCTTTTTAGACAGATTTGAGAGATAAGAGGGAGAGCAATGGCTGGCCAGTTGTGGCCTGAGATTCCTGTTGGGACCGTGGTGGCTTTTACCCCTCTTAAGGTTTAGTGAGAGTCTTGGAAAGACATTTCTTGTAAAGGATGGGAGGTTTACTTTTAGTTCATGTAACTATACCCCACGTCACAAAATAGAAGTCGAACGTGTATGAAAAAAAAAGTAACGAAATAAAAGCACGCCAGCGCTGCGACTATAAAGAAATATTAAGAGGAAGAACACCTAGATCTCAGTACATGAGAACAGCGATCAACAAACCAATACCGGTGCCGGCAGCTACCTTGACAGCACCACCAGTGGATATAATAGGGATTGGAGTAGAAGTAGAAGTGATAATATGAGCAGACACGGTTTCAGTGCCCTTGGATGTAGTCGTTATCGCAGTCACAGGCTTTGCAGAGGAAATGGTCTCAGTGGTCTTGATAGTACATGGACAGTTGGTAACAGTCAAGGTAGTTGGTGCAGTCACAGTGAAACTCTGGCCATTGGTAACGAAGGTAGTTGGAGAAGGACAGAAAGTAGTGAACTGAGTGACGACAGTCTCGTGGACAACAGTGGTGACAGCTGGTTTAGTAGTACAAACGCTGCAAGTCTCAGTAGTCTTGATGGTACAAGGACAGTTGGTGATAGTCAAAGTAGTTGGTGCAGTCACGGTGAAAGTGGCATTGTTGGTAACGAAAGTCGTTGGAAATGGACAGAAGGTAGTGAACTCAGTAACAACAGTCTCATGAGTGATAGTGGTGACGTTCCCATAACCTGCGGAAACAAGAGCGACCAGTGAAGCAAGTGCAAAGAAGTTGGTGTACATAGCGATCGTGGGGTTGTAAATAACTTTATCTTGATATTGAACTACATGGGAAGTCCATATATTTCGTGAGATCTAGAGCCCTTTTTATACTTTTTATTCCTGCTCTATTTGTAGAACCCTGTTGAGTACGCTCCTGTGCTAAATAAGGAACCCCCATAGCAATATTCCGAATTTGGCATTCTTCAAAAAGGGGCAACTTTGTTTTCATGCATTTTCTTGAACTGTAAAACCTGTTGAGAGATGCACCGATCTGTATATACGGCAGGGTTTAAAGGGCTCAAGCTACCGAGCTGTTCTTGGTCCCACGCATGATTGTTACCCGAATTGGTCGAATCTTATTTATACTACGCTGAACTTTGAAGTTAAATTTCTAACTACTATGTGCTTCTATATGATTACACTCAATCTTCAGTCCATTTTCTAAGATTTAGCTGCTGCCGCCGCTGCCGCCGCTGCCGCTGCTTTTTTCCCCATAACCTTTCCAACGTGCTTCAAACAAAATGGGTTCAATACAGTGTTCAGTACAATCCAGATAGCCAGGATACCATAGTTGAGACCAAGGTCACCCTTCCAAAGATTCAACAGCAGCACTTTGAAGATCTCATTCGCCTGATGGATAGGCATTGCATAACCATATCTGTAGAACTGGTTCGTCAATGCCATTGGAGAGAATGTTGGGGAAACGTTGAGGATAACAAACGAAATCAACCACAACCCTAAGAAAGGAGGATTATGGGCAAAGATCATCATACAAACGTTCTCATTCATACCACCAACAGCAGCCATGGTCAAGTAGGTTGTGAACCAGAACACGACAAACCCAGCTTTTCCAATAGACAGGGTGAAATCGATCTGGTAGATTGCGGACACTGTTGAGATAAACAATGCAAGGATGAAATATGAAACATGATTACCGATAAAGCGATATATCAGATAATGTTGGATCTTCACGTGTGGTAGCAGGATTGCATGAATCTGGCCAGAAAAATTAAAGAGGAGGAAAGAGGTGATGATGAGGAAAATGAGACCAACTTGTAGGGGTGCCATCAAGATTGAGTCAAAAAACGGACGGTAGTCCAGCTGTGTGAACATAGGGGGCACATAAACGTTATCAGAAGTTATAAATTTGTTCAACTGCTCTGAAGAAAGTTGGTTGAAAAGTTGAGATGCCATTGATGGGTATACCTCTGTTTCAAAAGTGGTAGTGATAGATGACAACACCTTGACGATATTTGGCATAGCAGAAGGATCTCTACCACTCTCATACACATACTGGACAGCCATTGGTGGAACGGAGAACTCACCGGCGTACCAATTCAGTTGGTTTAATGTGGCATTGGGCATGACATGGGTTGCTGTCCAATAATTACGATGGTGCACCTCTTCAATGATTCCAGCTGTTACATTTGCACCAAAACCAAAGAACTGTTCAATCTCAGCAGAACCATTTAAAATTTTCCAGTTACCATCTGATTTGAAATCTTGCTGGATCAAATTCAAGATTGCTTCGCCGATAGTTAGTGAAACATTTGTTATGGCATCATCCTCAATGACAACAAGCATCTTCAGGTTATGCATATGCGATTGTCTGTTGTACAGAGACCCCCAATAGATGGAGAAACTGGCAATTATGAGTGAACCCAAGATGAACCAAACAATCATGAACTTAATGAGGACCTTGATTCGAAGACTCTTCACCGAGGAGTCGAAGACACCAACTTTTTTCGGTGGACCTTGTGGTGACTTCTCTGTGATCTGGGTATCCTGTGAACCATCCAGAGACCCTTCAAAGGCCTCTTCGTCATCCTGTTGCTGTGTATAATGTCTCACTAAGTTATCAACCCCGTAGATAGAGCGCTCGATGTCTTCGGCATTGGTGACTTCAGACGACGGTGTGTTGACACTTCCTTCAGGCAACGGTAAGTTGGACATTGGCTTTTTTTACTTTACAAGCTATACAGCTAAAGTCGAATCGGCATCTGTGCTTATATATGTATATATTTGCAAATAAAAATCCATGTTACTAATCGCGAACGGAGCTTACAAAAGGGTGTTCGGCCGTGCGCGGACGGAAAACTATTTTCTCGGGTTTATTTTGGCTTATCGGCCGATAGGTTTTTGTGCCACGGTAGCTCTGTGGGACCCATGAAGTTTATTATCTAAAGTCTCAAACTTGAACAACCCATTGATGAAGGATGAATGGTCTTTCATGGCAGCAGTAGGCAGGATAAAGAAGAAAGGAGTTCTACCAGTTCGGCGTGCGCATGTAGGGTAGGGTAGCTTGCAGTGGACCCTGAGCGGAGGAACCCGTCTGTGTCCGTATCAGATGAGATCAGTTTGTACAACCCTTCCTTTATCATAGTGTATTTGTTAGTCTCTATGCCCATGTGACATACTTTTGCCCATAATTACTTCAGACTCCATTGATCGTTTTGGATTCTTCTTCTAAGTCTTAAGAATTTTAGAATTATTCATTTCAAAACAAATAGATGTAAGATGTTTTTTAGTTGGAATCTCAACAATAACTCATAATATCTAAATTCAGGACGGATATTTACTGGCCATTATACGTGTTTCTCCACCATCCAGATTCCATATGTTAAGCTCAATTTATTGATAGGGTCAATTTTTTTAATATGAATTTCAAATCTTTGTTAACCGATACACCTGGGTCTTGAGCCATCCTGGAGGTTCGATAATAGCCCAGGCAATGTAGAAAATCTTTGACATTTTTCATGCAACCGAACACAAAGGCTAATGACCAGAATCGATCTTCGAGAATAACATTTTCGACATTATAAGCCATGAACCCTTTTTTTATCTTTAATCATCTCTTAGTCAAAAGCCACGTGAGTTAAGGAAGAAGCCAAAACAAACCAAGCAAGATTGCAAGAAAACCTTGAATAAACATGGAGAAAGATTCTGTGCAAGATCAAGTCTGCGGGGACTTGTCTAATTATATAACAGACAATCCACAGTGTCGCCATGGTGATTTAGCACCGGACGCTTATCAATAGCTCATAGGTATGAGCTTCCTCGGACCTGCCGGAGACCCAATCAGATTAACGTCCCGTGGACACCAAAATCCTGGAGCATAAGAACATCTTCCTAGCCTCTAGTGTGTCCTTCCGCTATTATAATACAAAATCAGTCATTAGAGTCTAAGATGTGTCTTTACCCGCACACGTGGGGCGAGAAGAAAGCATAAATCTCGCAAGACACTAAAACCTGATTCACCCACCCATTATCATATTATGCCACCTAAAATTGACAATCTCAACCGCGTCGAGCAGGTGCTCGCTGAAGCAATCGACCCCCACCTTCAATTATGAGCGTCCTTATCGTACAGTAGTAGTACAGTAGTACTACAGCACTATACCTGCACGGCTGACTCAGTTCGAAGCTCACCAGAATCTTGAAAAGTATCCAACCTTATCGTAATCCTATCAATTAATCCGATGTAGCTACCGCTAATTATGAACCGATGTGATTGAGAACAGTTGATGGTGTCAAAAATGAGAAACATAAAAAGGCGGCAGCCCCAACGGTTGAGTTGACTGTTGTGTGGACATACCTCTTCGCCTAGGCGCGTATCTATCCGTCAATAAAGGAGTTCATCGTGTTGTTAGTGGTGTCCAATTCGGGATCACTGTTCACAGTGCGTTTTGTGCCTACTCACAGTCGTAAACTTCAGCATTGACAAGTTATTAAAAAGGAAATGCGAACCGCAGCATTATATGTGTGTGTATAGTCTAAGGAGATTCGAGAACTCACCTTTCGGTATTGCAACTTAGCACTTGCTAATGCAACGCGTGGGTGCCGGGGGTGAAATGAGGTTCAGTATGATATCCAAGAAAGGAGCACGAATCTGTTAAGTACGGGGGTGATATGAGGGCCAGGTACCACGGATATAATTGTTTAACGGACATGCCTCTACATATATTTTGCGGTCAGAGGCTTGTCGGCTCTGTCAAAAATCATTCTATTGCCACAATAGATTGGGGAGTACACATATGTAACAAATTCTTAGTTGTGGCCTGAAAGTTGTGACGCCTAGGCTTCTGAGCTGTCCGATGTGCTCCGTGCCTCTCAAGGGGGTGCACCTTGTTCACCTTCAGAGTCCAGATGCTTGGAACTTTAACCTACAGATCCGTGAAGAGGGCTAGAGCCTAGCCTGACAACGGCTTCTCCGTCCCACAACTTCAACAACTCCAGTGTAGAGATCTGAGAATGTCCTAGAGTGGCGATTGTTTACAATTTTGGTTCATTTGATGGTAAGAGATCGTGAGAGATCATGATTCTGAACGCAAAGCTTCAACCTCACATAAAGGCATGGACGTATTATATGTTATTGTGGAAGGATCAGGAGATCCCTTGCGTTTGGATTTGTGGTGTATGGTGGAGCCGATTCCGAGAGTTCGCTGTCAAGTTCCAATATTTTACATGTATGCTTTGTCATGAGTTGTCAAAGAGTAATGGAAAACTCTACTGACACAGCATCACAAAGCGACATTTTCCTCGAAAGGTGACAAGCTCTTGGCTTTTTCAATGATTTAACCTCAATTGATAATCAAACACAATGTACGTGGAGTACCCTATGCGGGTAACGGTCTTAATATTGTATAGAGCTTAGGGCCTTAGGCAACTACCAACGGGACATCGACATTGTTTTACACAACTGATTCCTGAATCATTTCTCTATTATAATTTTCTCATTTTAAAATTGTAAATCTCATGATTAAAATACTTCCAATCTGAGAAAGATTCAAGGTCTTAGGTTAAGTATATTCCTAAGCAAATTCAAAATCTGAAATCGTAAAACTAACGCAATCATCAACGGGATTTTGTAATTCTGTTGTTTACAGTATACACTGATGTTGGGGGCTTTTAAGTTGAATTGACCCTAACTAAATGCGCAAAACTAATATCATCAAAAGGATTTCATGCGCATAATGACAGAGATGAGCGAATTATACATTCCCATGAATTCCATGAAGAGCAACGTGGCAACGCCAGTCCATGCAGAGATGATTAATGAATATGACCTGAAGGCTCTAGAAGCATCATCAAGGAAGGGTTTTTGAAAGAGGACAAAGCAATAGCTGTTACGCATGAAATGTCTATCATAATTTATTATAATACCCAATAGATACCAGAACATTCAACGTGATATGTAGACGACTCAGGATTCAATTATGGAATTTCATTTCTTGGATATGTAATTGAGTACATTCAGTGTTCTTTCTCTAATGTTTGAACCCGTGGGCACCTTCGCAGTTAACTATGAGCGCCTTCTTATATCAATTACTAGCCCATGTCAAAAGCTGAACTGTTCGAACTTTGGAAATTTTCAGTTTACAATCCACAAGGATCAGGGAATGGTGTGGCTCTCGATTCTATGTATCTATGACGATTTACAAAGTATAGCTTGGCTTGGCTTTCCAAGTGCTCCACTAATCAACGCCACAACTTTAATGTTCTCTTATAACCGATTCACCTCGATCAGTATTATCACCGATAACATCATCATCAAGATGTTTATAGTGAAACATAAAACAATGCCTCCGATCTGACTCATTGAAGCAATACACATGCTATCGTGATCAACTTCCACTCCTAATCCTGGTACCCCGTTTAAACAATTGTATAGGCTTCGTGTGAGTCCCAGTGACAACGTTGGGAGCAATAGCGTAAGTATGTATTGAGTTGTCATACCTATTCCGATAGTGAGTAATATATTCTTGAGCAACTTTGTTTTCTCTTCATATATAAACGGGAGGATGAATAATAATGTTGATAAAATGAAAGCCAGCAGAGTTTGTGCAATAGTCATTATGACATGGAGTTTGAGCCTAGGGCCCAGGAGCCATGGCCATCTGTCAGGATATTTGAGCTTAATTGTATCACCCTCTTGGAGATTTAATCGCTGTGTGAGGAACTTCTCAATGTCGAGCTCAAGAACATCAAAACACTCTGCAGTCCTATTACTTGACTGTGAATGGATCGTATCCAGCTCAGTGTGTGAATCTTCATCATTTTTGACATGGTCCCGGACTTCGTAGAAGAAGTTGTCTCTTGTGACACCGAAAACTTCAAAGTTAAACACCTTTAAACTATGATAAATACAAATGATATCGCCTTCATAGTGCAAAACTTGTCCCATATCCCAATCTCTATTAGTGTATTCATATCCGGATGTGATCTTGAAGTCGAAGAACTCATGGATTGAAAGGTCGGAAGTGAGTAATGAGAATCGTAAGTATGAACTATAATGGATGTTCAGAAAGTATACTGCGAGGACACCGAATAGGAAGTTCATAAATGCTAGAAAGCGGGCGATATCCTTCCAAGCATCCATGACATGAGCAGTGGTATATTGATATGATCCAGAGAACTTCGAAATGTGTGGAACTGAACAATGAAGTGATTCTCAAAAGTCTGATTGACCGTTTGACCCAATTCATTTCTAGAAATTTGAAAACGAGAAAGAGAAATTTGTTTTGCGGAAAGAGTAAGTTATGACTTATGAGAACATTAGTGTGGTCTTATGCTGAATATCTTAAAAGGCCTTTCTCTCGTATTTAGTTCACATATGAACAATGAAGCTCTTTTCATGACCATTGATCATTAGAGAATCTCTAAGGACTTAGAAGACCATGATACTGCATATCTGATCCAATGTTTCAGGTCCTTAAGCTTACCAAGAACCACTAAACGATAAAGATAAATAACCCAATTTCAAGATTTCTTGATTGTGTCAATCTTTTTTCCCGAGGTTGAAAGCTCTCTGTGAAAGAACGAACAATTCACAAATTCGGCGTTAACCAATAGAAGTTCAATCAAAGAAAACCAAAACTTCTACAGCCTACACAACACTGCAATAGAAATTATGGCATCTTGATGGCAGATTGTCTTTATATCCTTGAGGGTTGTGACACTGTCTCCTTGTGACACTGTGCAGTGTACTCAAGGAAAGATTATGTTCTTTTAGACTTTCCGGACCTCGGAACCTTCAGTTCTGCGTCTGCATTCTCAAGCCCAGACGCTGCACAACAAGGGCCTTGATTGGCTGGCTGGGCTTCGGACCCATAGAATCAAACCTCGAGATCTCTGTATGGTTTCCAGTTTGTCGATTGATTAATCCAGTCTGTATAGTTTATCCACGCTCACTATCTAACTCGGTGTAAAGCAGTGGTGCAGTCACCGACAGGCAGCGACACGCAGAAATGAAGAGATGACACTTCTGGCTTACTTGGTTGGATGGATGATTTTTCCGGATTGGCCAGCTGTACTAAGAGTTCGTAAGAGTATTCAATGATAAAGCTGCATATCAAAGAGCTATAAGGGAGCCTCAGCTATGCGTGTGAATTTTCGAAGCCGCATGGGCTTGTTTAGTTTCTGAAATTTAAACCATTCTTTGCGAACACTCAGGCATAGGGGCTCAACCTACGGTAAAAAGGCATGGCTCATAGGACTCTGATAGTCTTACAAGCTGGCAGTACAAGTCTATGTCTTTTTCTAAAGGTGTAATTCTCTGTGACCCCTTTAAATTCTGCTCATTAAGCAAATCCCCAGTCCCCAGCCAAGCCTCTTTAAAAGCCGCTCGGCTTTTGCCTTAAGTTGCTGTTTGACTCGCTTTAAAAGGCGATCAATCGCCGGATCGCCAGAGAACCCATAAACCTTTGCCATCAATCATCAGTCAACAGGAAATGGGTCCCATCGGTAACAAGAGACCTGTAGCCAGACACGCCTGCCTGGCATGTCGTGAGAAGAAAGTGAAATGTGACGGTGAACAGCTCCCACAGCCAGGCGACCCCCCCATGGAGGTGAGACGTCAACGGTGCTCCAATTGCAAGTCCTTGGGGATTGAATGCGTCTTTGTTCGCTCTCAGAGAGGTGGCCGTCGGAAGAGAGACGATTCTACCAGATCCTCTCTCACTGCCGCGAGCCCAGAGAGCACAAGTGTCCCTTTATCAGGTGCCATGTCCACTAATGGTGTATCGGCTACGCCATCATGGCTGCAGTCACCGTTGTTGCCCTCGAGAGGCTCAACACATACACTCCAAGAGAAAGTCCAACAATTACAGAGAGAGGCTGCGGACCTACAATCCCAGATCCTTGATCGTTCTGATTCAGCTTCTATATCCGGTTCGGAATACTTCTCTCGAAGTGGCTACAACAATGGTCCAAGAAACTTCTATGATCGTCCCCCTCCTCCACCAGCATGGGGACATGGCCCACCGCCTCCTCCACACACATATCCTCCTCCACCTCCTCATCATCCTGGTCCACCTCCTTACCATCCTGGTCCACCATATCCACCACATATGGACCTTGGTGAACCAAAGGGTCCAGGTCGTCGTCGGCATCATCATCGTCATCATCATATGGGTCCGCCGCCACCACCTGGTCCGATGATGGATGGACATGGGCACCATGGATATCCTGGTCGTCCACCACCACCACCGCCGATGGATTCTCGTGGTGCGACTTCCTTTATGCCGGAAGAGAGAAGACCTTATTCCGTGGGTGAGTTCGATATGAGTATGCCAAAGCTGTCCAGAAATACTGAATTCATCCACATCTCTGATCAAGAACTTGAGCAGTTCGATCTACCAAATTGGTCAACGACGTGTCTCTTGATCGACCTATATTACAGATATGTGTATCCATCCCGTCCATTCTTAGCACCAAAGCATAGATTGATCTATCAATTACAGGTCCGTCAAGATGCCTCGTTGCTACATGCGATGTTTTCATCGAGCTGTCGTTTTGCTTCAAGTATCGTGGTACCAAATGCCAATCTGAGAGATCCACAACATTGGTACTTCCTCGCCGAGAAGTATTGGGATCTGATGGAATTAGATACTGCATTACAGGCCCTTGTGTTGTTGATGGGCTCATTGGGTCCCGGGGGGTATGTCCAACAGTCCATCGAAGGTTCTGAGAGAACATTTTCTCTGATGAAGGTGACAAATACACTGGAGTCTCATAATATCAGAGACTGGAATAGCTTTGCACAAATTGCCACAAAGAGACAAGTCGTGAAGCATGAAGATATGTTGAGAACAATTTGGTCGTCATGGAAACTCAATGTGTTCATCAGGATGAATAGAGGTTCTCCATTCCATCAATTGTCCACAAATTTGTTGCAGTTCCCAAGTGATTTGCCATTACCCTTGAGTGATTCCCAGTATAACTCCAACATGTATATGTTTGATGTCACTGATAACCATGGTTTGGCAAAATTGTCATACAGAAGATGGAAAGATCTGGAGTTGGACTTACTCGAGGCTGCAAATTCCAGTGCTGGGTTCAAATCATTCAGCGATTCTGATTTGACAATCATCGCTATAAAACATATGGAGGATATCATGGACACAATTTCATCAGGGTTTCTCAACTCTGAATCTGTGAACAGATTCAACCAAAGTATCAAAGTCACAGATAACATTATTAACTCATCATTGTATCAGATCTCACATATCAAGAAGAAGATGGCCATTGTCAACATTTCCAAATTGTTTGCCCTTTTGGTCAATGCCCTATGTAAGATCGTCATCAACGTCACTCAGTGTCATAAGATCCTATTGATCAAACCACATGAGACTCATTCAAACTCTAACCCAGATGATGTGTTCAACTCCTTATATGAGTCTAAGCTGGAGGATATTCACCAGGCTTGTCTATCCATTTCTCCTGAACAATTGCAACATTTCATAACTGCCTTCACTGCAGCTTTGGACGTTGTGCGCTTGATTGAGCTTGGAATGGGGAAAATCCCTGAAGCTGCTACGTCTGCTGTCCCGATCCAGGTTATTGGCGGTCCTGCTAACTTGTCACCTGCATCTGAGATCTCTTCTTTAAAGACATCAGAGAGTTGGTGGATCAGTGCCATTCAGGAACCCGGTAAATCCATGAGTGCCCAAGTGCAGACTTATAATGAATATCCAGATATCTGGCTACAGTATCCAATCTTCTCTGTGGTGATCGTTGCCAATGCCCTCACTGTGATGGCTTCAGCTGTTGTTCTCACAAAGATGATGACTTTGAGAGAAGTCGAATCAATGGATTCAGGATCCGGTTCCACTAATGTTGAATGGATCGTTGGTAACAGGCAGCACGTTGTCCCGACAATGATGGACCAGACTACTTTGGATGTCGTGAAGAGGTCTTTCAACGTGATAGAGATCCATGAGAGCATTTCTCTTTGTTCAAAGTACATTAATGTCCATGGGCGTTTCTGGCCTTATGTCGAGAGTGTTTCCTATCAAGTGGAGGCAATCATGAACTATATTGACGATATTGTGATGAAATCCTAATGGTCAATGGATGAATTTATAATTTATTTATGTTTAAGAGACAGTTTTTTTGCATGGAGCTCGTAGGCGATCTTGATGTGAACCGCTTTAATATCCAAATCGGGTAATACCATTTCCTGTTGACTTTTCGGTGTTTACTCGCACAGTGAGGACGGCCATGTTTCACCATTTTGAAATACAAAAGAAGGCGAAGACGACTTGGAGGTGAGACTAATTGGCACCCTGAGACTAAAAATGACAATAAATTTCTTCAGAGGCCACCCAACAGAGTCTTTGTTGCCGAACAAGAGCATTAGTGAGGCCACTACGACTTTACTGAATGGTCCTAGACCTTATGACAAAGGTGAGTTGTCACAAGACTCATCAGAATACTTACTGACGAAGCAAAAGATCCTGATAATAGACATCCTTTAACATATGGATCTGATCAAGGTGCCCTCTGGGTCCGCGAAGAAATTGCAAACTTGCATACAAGGGTCTTTCCAAAGAGTGGTACTAAACCTGAATACATCAACTTGACAGGCGGTGCCTCCTATGGCATCATGAACATTTTGGTACAGACTACGCTTCCACATACAAATTACACAAAGCAGGCATTCATCATCACCCCTACTTATTTCCTAATTAATGAGACTTTTATCGATGCTGGATTCGGTGGAAAGATGACTGCTATCGATGAACAGGAGGGAACCATTGATCTGAAGCTCCTGGAGGAAAAATTAGGGAAATTGAGCCAAGACCCAGATGACCATTCTGCTGATTTGTCATTGATTAACAGGCCTGGTGGCACCCAGAAGAAGATCTACAAATTTGTCCTTTACTGTATTCCAAGTTTCTCTAATCCAGGCGGTGAGACTTATAACTTGGAGACACGTTTGAAATTAATAGAGTTGGCAAGAAAATATGATATGCTAATTATTACAGATGATGTCTATGACATCTTGGACTATAATCAACCTTTAGAAAGATTACCAAATCCACTACCAAGATTGACACATTTGGATAGGCAGACGGCACAAGATGAATACGGTAACACCGTGTCCAATTCTACATTCTCCAAACTGATTGCGCCTGGCTTGAGATTCGGGTATCAAGAAAGTGTTGCGGATGAATTAGTGTACCAGTTGTGTCAAGGTGGCGCCAATGTCTCTGGTGGTTCACCATCGCAGTTGAACTCCATGATTGTGGGAACAATCATCAAAGATGGTCTGATCGAGGACGTCATAAATCACTTTAGAGCTGTTTTCGCAGAGAGAGCTAAACTTTTACGATCTACAATTTCTGAATATTTGCCTGAAGGAACTACGGCCTTTGGATTCGACGGTGGTTACTTCGTATGGGTGACGTTACCTGGAGGATTCGACTCCAAGAAGATCGTTTCGGAGTTGAAAGAAAGAGGTGTAATCCTTGCTGGTGGTGAGAACTTTGAAGTTGTTGGTGATACAAGAGATTGGGGTTCCCGTAGTGTTAGACTCAGTATCAGCTACCTCACCACTAGAGAGATTGAGCAAGGAGTTAAAACCTGGGGCGAGGTCATCAAGGAGCTATATCCTTGAACTATATCCTTGACCTATATCCTTGACCTATATACCACTCCTGAAGTAAAATATTTCATATAATTGACCTCATAGCACCTCAAATTCTAGAACCTAGACGAGCGAGAAAACCTCGAAGTCTTTTGTCACAAAAGAAACGCTACACGTAATTTAACTAAATGCGGTAGCCCTATAGGAGACCTCACGTCGGAATTTTCCTCTTTGAGTACTAACGGTTCGAATTTTTGCGTCAAGAAGCGTGTGCACTGATCGATGACACCGTTGAGACTTTAAATCTAGAACTACGTCCCAGTTATAAAGGTAAAAAGAAAATCTTGAAGTCTATATAAACAGCAAGTTTGATCCACTGTTGCCTCGATGTGATGTTAGACTCTTTCCGTCTCTTGATCTATATTCATTCCTTTTAACAATTTGATCAAAATCATCATGCTCTACGAAGCCAGCGTTATTATCACATTCGCCTTGGCTTTCGCCCAAGTGAATGCTGCTGATCATCAGCACGCTAAGAAGCCGACCATCAATGGCAAGCAAGTTTCCACCTTGTTTAGAAGATCTGGCACTTGTTCCTTCCCAACAGACAAGGGTATTGTTGCTGTTCAAAAGAATGGCCAGAATGCTGGATGGGCCATGCATAGCGACCAACAGTGCACTTATGGGTCCTGGTGTCCTTATGCCTGCCCGCCAGGTCAATTGATGAACCAGTGGGACCCATCTGTCACCTCATACTCCTATCCAGGGTCACAGAATGGTGGTTTGTGGTGTAATGACAATGGTGAACTCGAGGCTAAGAGAAATGGAAACTATTGTCTTGATGGTGCAGGAACTGTCCAGGTTAATAACAAGGCTAACTTAGACGTCGCTTTCTGTCAAACAGTCTTACCTGGTAACGAAGAAATGTTGATCCCAACCAATGTTGGGGGTAACTCTCAACAGAAAATTGCTGTCCCTACACCTGATTACTGGGCCAGCACTGCGGCTCACTACTATGTCAATACACCTGGTGTTTCTGTCGATGACGGTTGCAAATGGGGATCCGTTAACAGTCCAGTTGGTAACTGGGCTCCATATGTTGCTGGTGCAAACCAGGACTCGAGTGGTAATACTTTTGTCAAGATTGGCTGGAACCCAGTATACTTGGAACAGACGACTCCATTCAGAAATACCAGGCCGACCTTTGGTATCAGAATCACATGCAACGATGGTGACTGTGATGGTACTCCCTGTGAGATTGATCCGTCCAAGGTTGATGTCAATGGAATAAGCAGTGGTCAATCTACCGGTGGTGCTGGTGGTGGTGCATTCTGTGTCGTTACTGCGAAGAGTGGCAAGATGGCTACTATTGAGGTATTTGATGCGAGTGCTAGTAAATCTAAGAGAGAGGCGGAACATGTCCATCATGCTCATAACCAAATCACAAAGACTAAGATTGTTACACTCACCACTACTGTTTGAACTTTGAAGCTTCTGATTCCAGATTTAAAATTTGTTAACTATTTCTAAATGCTGCGTCAATATTTCTTCAAAACATAATACATATGTCATATTTTCATGTCCATATTCATGTTCATAGTCCATAGATATTAGATTTTGAATTTTCTGTTCATCCTGCTTTATGCTTAAGTCCACTTCTCAAGAGAGAAACGATTTTTTCCATTCACAACACTAGGTCCCATCTGTGTTCAAATGGACATACGTAGGCATTTAAAGCTTGGGTCTTATGGTCTTATCTGAAGATTGACATTATATATATGTTATTAAAATTTAAAATTTAATGGGATACCTCAGAACAGGTTCTGGCCTGAGAACCCGCTCTGAGGTGCCGTCCCGGTCAATGTCCATCACGCAGGAATATCATGATCATGAGTGTGAGGTGGAAAAAAATTTGCCGTTACCTGGAATCGAACCTGGGTCTCATCGGCCACAACGATGTGTACTGACCACTATACTATAACGGCTTATTTGTTTCCTTCTGCTTGAAGCTTTACCCCTCATACGCCAAAGCAATCTTTGCACCTACACCCTACTTACGTAGTTAGAAAGAGGTGTAAGTATATGGTGTGAGGAGGAATGAAGATGATTGTAAATTCAGAGAGGAACTTGAGAGATCCAGGGCAATCTCCAATATCTTCGAGCTTGATAATTTTATTCCAACAAAGTTCAGAAAATATGATTTTTTTAATACAATATCTCAAAATGAGAGTTGAAATGACACGCCCAGTTCGCGTGTTCGTGCCCATTGATCATTGAGTGTAACGGAATAATAGATTAGTAAGAGTAATCATTCATCTATCAGCAATTGCCATCTGTTATGTAACTTATTCTGTCAATCAGTGCATTTCTATATATATTTTATGGCTACTGGTATGCTAAAATTCTTCTTGAGAGATTGAGATAGTATGAGCCACATTCTTCAGAGCAAGGCATATTAGGGCACATATTTTATACCTACTACGAGTACAACTAAAGAGACATTTACGTATGTACAAGAATAAACACAACTCATTTTTCTTCACAGTGGCCCGCCTTATTCTGGCTCTTGCCTCTTTTTTAACATTTCAGATCGATCATACTTCGTCAAAACAATGCATCTCAGTTTCATAACCTCGAGAACTCGAGAGAAAATACGACGTTTCTCATCAAGGCATTTATTCTGTATCCTTGACAACACCGACCTTAGCTGGACGCAAGACGCGGCCGTTCAAGTAGTAACCTGGTTGTTGAACAAAGAAGACGGTACCTGGCTCCTTATCTGGCTGTGGAACCTCGAAAGTAGCCTCATGGACATTTGGATCAAACTTTTCACCAACAGCCTCGATTGGCTCCAAACCGTGTCTCTTCAAAGTGTTCAAGAACATGTTTTGGGTCAATTGAACACCTTCGATTAAGTCATCCAGCTCCTTAGCCTTCTTCTCGGCGGAGGAACCCTCCTCAGTGGCCAAAGTCTTCAAGGCGATCTCAAAAGTATCAGCGGTTTCGAGCAAGTCCTTAGCAAAAGATTTCAAGGCCAACTCTTTAGACTTCTTGATCTCTCTCTTAGTGGAGTCTTGTAAGTTTCTGAAATCAGCAATGGCTCTCAAGGAACGATCCTTGTATTGGGCAGTCTCCTTCTTAGCAGCATCAAGTTCTTCTTTCAACAGAGTGATCTCATCCTTTGGCTTCTCCTCCTTATCTCCCTCTTTTGGCTCATCCTTAGACTCCTCCTTTTTGGCTTCTTCGCTGTAGAATCTGATCGATCTGGCAACAGGGACAACAGCTCTTGGAGTGACAAAGGCTGGTCTGGCAGCCAACCTGAGCATCTGGGTTCTAAATGCGGTTCTCAACATGTTGATTCTCTTTTTACCTGGTCAGCGATAATAGTCACTAGTTTGAAAGCTGTATTCACCCACAAAACTTCAGCCCTCCAAGCGGCGACCGAACGGTGAAAAAAAAAACCTCAAATACGAGGATTCATCCACGTGATTTCCCGGAAGTCAAATTTCCCTCTAGGACTTTGTATTTGGGCCAATGCGAGCCGGTGGGTTAGAAACTGTGTCTGACGATAAAGGGAAGTACTGGTGCTTGGAGTGTTGGATACCGAGACAGTCTGTTCTTGTTCTTTTAATCAAAGAGTTCTTTTTTGTTTTTATTTGAATCAGACTGCTATCTACATATCCAGGTCACAAGAGGACATAGGCGTTACCAATGGACCGATCTATCGCTGTCCTGTACGGCTCTGAGACTGGTAATGCCCATGACTATTCTGAGACGCTGACTGCCACACTTGAAAGATTTCATTTTAAAGTGTTGTGTTCTTCACTAGATGATTTTGACCTGAGGAATTTGGTCCACATTAAGGTGCTTATCGTGATGTGTTCCACCACAGGACAAGGTGAATTCCCAAAGAATGCACAGAGGTTCTGGAAGTTCATGCTGAAGAAGAAACTACCTCCTGATCTGCTAAATCATTTGATTTTCACGACGTTTGGTCTTGGTGATTCTTCGTACCCAAAATTCAATTGGGCCATCAAGAAACTTCACAACAGATTGTTACAACTGGGCGCAGTGGAATTCTCGAAGAGAGCAGAGAGTGATGAACAAAGTTCTCAGGGTATTGATGGATACTACGTAGAGTTCCAAAAGCTCTTGATCGAGAAATTGATCGAGAAGTTCCCGCTCCCTAATGGGTTGGAACCGATCCCAGAGAATCAATTATTACCACCAAAGAATAAGCTTGTCGTGGATATGCGAAAGCCAAAGAGGCTCACAGATCAAGAGATCAAACAGGTCGCTCTTTCACGTGAAAATTCCAATGTAATAAATGCAATTGTGGCATGTAATAAAAGAATCACCAGTGAGGATCATTTCCAAGACGTTCGTCATTTTAGCATTACCACTGAGAATGAAATCATGTATCAGCCAGGGGATACGATCTCATTATATCCAACTAATGACCGACAAGAAGTTCAAGCATTGATTGAGATGCAAGGTTGGCAAAATATCGCTGATAGAAGGATCGTGTTGGAAGGTGAAGTGCCGAAGATCGATGGTGGGTTCATCAACAATATGACACTTCGTTCGCTATTGACACATCATTTGGATCTGAGAGCCATACCAAGACGTTCATTCTTTGGGCTATTGCAACATTTCGCTAGTGATGACAGGGAACGTGAGAAATTGCAGGAATTCAGTTCTTACAAGGATCCAGAAGAACTATACAACTATGCCAACAGACCACGCAGATCCATCCTAGAGGTTATCCAAGAGTTCTTTAGTGTCAAGATTCCAGTGGAATACATCTTTGATCTGTTTCCATTCATCAGACCACGCTTGTTTTCTATCTCATCACCACCATCAACACATCATGTCGATTTAACTATCGCCATTGTGCAGTATAAGACCATGATCAGAAGAATAAGGAAAGGTCTTTGTACCTCGTGGATTAAGAACTTAGAAATTGGTGATGAGATCATAATCAAAGTGAACCATAACTTTGTTAAATTCCCCCCTCTTGGGAGACCAATCATCATGATATCACCAGGTACGGGTATCGCACCAATGAGAGCATTAATACAGCAGCGTGTCTCCCTTGGATGCGATAAATCTCAACTGGTTCTTTTCACGGGTAATCGTTATCGCGATAAGGACTTCCTCTATGGTGAAGAATTAACTCAGTTGGAACAACAGGGTAAGCTTACATTGTTCACCGCGTTCTCTCGTCAAGCAGGCGGATATGTCCAGGATGTGTTATACATGCAAGCCGAAGAGGTTGTTAGATTATTGACATATGGCGATGCTACGATCTATATCTGTGGTTCATCTGGAAAGATGCCAACACAGGTACGCATGACATTTGAGACTATCCTAGAGGAATCCAGAGGGCTAACTAAGAAAGAGGCTATTCAATATCTGCTTGAGTTGGAGGTCAACTGTAGATATATTCAAGAAACTTGGTGATCTCATTTTTAATTTATTTGGCATCATTATGGAATGTGAATGTTATCCATCAGAATAAATGACACTTTTCTACTCCTTCTTATCCTCTGAACTTTAATTCCATCTCTTTGTACATCCTGAACTTGCCAACTTTGAAAAAATCCATGTAAAATGTCCCACAAGAGGCATAGCAGGTGTACATCTGTCTATGTGTATGATTACACCCCACTGGTGACCGTTGAGCTTCCGGATCATGACTTCCACCAACTCTGTCGTAGGCACAGAACATGCATCCTATACACGTACTACCCCGAGGCAGACCAACCCTTAGCATTTTAACAATTTTTGTTCTCAACAGCGAAGTATTGGTCAAGAATGATGATAGCTTCAACTTTTTGGTGAGTCTCGTCGAAATCTGCTAACCGTTCTTCAAAGTCAAAGAATTTTTTTATATATGCCACTCTGAGGTCTCATTATCGCCTTCTGCAGAGTACCCGTGCTTACAAGTTTGGATACAATAGGTATCAACCATAATCCATTGTTGACGCCAAGTGTTACAGCAGCATCAACGATATATTTTTTCTGTAAGCCTGCTGTCTTTTACATTTTTATCCTATTACAATTCAGAAGCATTGCAGCTTGCGTAGTTTTTCTGTGCGATGATCTTGTCTTTCTCTTCATCTGATTTACCAGCTCAGGAATCTTTATCTTCAACTTATCATTGATGAACTCTCGTTTTGAAAGATCTGTTGATAATACGGGAGGCTTTTGAAGTTTGCGCTTGTGGTGCCTTCTTCTCCTTGTACAATAAATTGGAAAACGAATAGCACTTGTCACTACACCTCCTCTTCAAGTCCAAATTCATCGCAGATCCTCAGATGAGTGTCTTGTATCATGTATCATGTACGTCTTACCAGCCTCATCTTTAATGATAGCATAGCGATTTGGATTCTGTGATCTTGTGCAGATGCCAGAGTTGTATTTGAAGTACTATGAGAAAAGAAGCAGTCATCATCAACAGAGCGTGTTCGCTGTTGAAGAGGCCTCAGGCCTTGATCGTATTACCAATGATATGTTGATGATAGTCATCTGAGGTTTGGTGGTATAGTTCGACTGCTTCTCTATATCTCTATGGCCTTATTGACGAGCTGGAGGAATATCAGCTCAGCTAGCATAATTCATTTCTCAAAACTCGACTATTAGACTCGTCATTGCTTTATTTATGAGACATCCTAGGGAGATTGTCTACTCTTCGAATGATGGACTGATGGAAAAGGAAAACAGTAGGCTTCGTAGATGTGGTCGAAAAACTTTCCCTTCTGAGTTCAAAAAATTGGAAATTGAAAGGATCAGCCTCCGAATGACAAATGCAGCACAGGTTGATCTATTATTATGTTCAACTCTTTGCTTTGTTCTATGAGTATTGATAAGCCATGTTACTGTCAGAAGTTCTGAAATACATTCAGAAATTCTCTCTCTATCACCTCTCATAATCCTATAGGCTTTCACTTTCTCATAAGTGTGTTCAGAGCCGCTCAGAATTTCTCAATCTCACTATCTAGGTGGCATGCCAGTGGTGTCTCTTGATATCAGTGTCGTTTGAACTTCAGAAAGATGCGTCACAGTGTTCCACTGTATCCTCACTAAAAGTTACATGGCTCTACTCAGCTATTACAGAGAAGTGACCTCTATCTATGAGAAAAATAAAGCTGTGACTATTACCTCATTCAAAATTCTATTCCTTTCTCTTTCTTAAACATGTGCAGTTTGAAAAGATCCAGGTAGAATCTCCCACTGGAAGCATAGAAGTTGTATATCTGCCTCTGTGTCTGGTCGAACTCGACCAGTATTCCCTGAGCTTCTGGATGATCACTTCCGCCAACTATATCGAAAGAACAGAACAAATATCCACTACATGCTCCGCCTGAAGCCCAACCTCTAGTGTTCTCGCCTTCTTGGTTATTAATATAGTACTCCTCCTCTTTGGGAACAATTATGGCTTCAATCTTTTGATAGGAATCATAGAAATCTTCCAGTTGAGTTGCATTATCAAAGGAGTACTTGTATCTTCCATTATTGATATCTCCTTGAGCTGCATGCAGGTTCTTACAATTTTGTATACCAGCATTAAACCATAACAAGGTGGTGTTATCAACTGGCGATAAATGTGATGGATGTGTTGAACAAAGCTCTTTACCTTTTAGTCTATTTCTGCGTTCTGATGATACATCGTCTGGGTATCTCTGCTCTCTCGGGGTGATCTGTCCTGCAGATCCAGCAGGCCAATGATTCATGTAGTAGCCTTCATCACCCATCATCGACATACCTAACCAGAAGAGCTCTTTATCACCATGGATTTTTGATAGCACTGGAGACCAGATCTGCAATTGAAGCGTGCCAAGCACACCAGAAAAATGTCTTCGTTTGTCCACAGCGACAACTCCAGATTCCATGACGTGATAATATGATTTCCCAATATATCTATTCTCGAGGGTTTTTGCAGTCGAACGTGGAATATTGAACAACAGCTCATCAACACTTGAGGGCATCAATTTGGCAAAAAAAGTTCCATCTGATTTTTCTCTTTTGTGCAAGATCTCACGGTCTCTGAAAAAATGAGTGCCATATTCTTCGAAGAGTGGTGATTGTAAGATCGTTTCATCTAAATCTGTCATCGGTACCATATCCGTATCTATCAGAAGAACATGCTGAAACGAAGAGAAGAAGTAAGCGAGGAGCTTGTTGGCAAACCCATTAAACTTGCCTCTATAATCCTTTGAAACGGCTCCGGAGACGTCCACAAACCAAAGTTCCAAAGGTGGATAGAGACTCTTTATGTCTGCAGCAGTCAGATGTTCAATATCAAAATCCAAGTTCCGAGTTTTCATCACATCGTAGATATTATCAATACCTGTGACGTTGAGGTCCAATGTTCGAGCGGAATGGACTAAGATCTTACGAGCGTTTGGTCCCAAGTCTCCAGAATGCACAATCTGTATAGGTAATGTGTTGTTTGTGGCTCTTAAGAGAGCAAAGAGTGAGACCAACTGGTCTAAGTGCTTATCTGCTGCACTAATGGCAAACCCTTTTCCATTAAATTGATCTCTCAAGTCTCTCATATAACAGCCACTCATTTGAGGTTTCTCATACGGCATGCCTTGATCAACATAATCACTCATGATAGGGATCCTGTTCATCTTTTTGCCATCCCATCGAGTAAATTCTGGAGATGCCCTTGACGCCCATCTAAATAATCTATTCTCAATCTCTGAACAATGTTGGTCAGATCTCTTGGTGTTGAGCTTCCCAAACTGGTCGAGATAGCAACCACTGTAAACTCTCAGCGTTGTAGCTGCATCGATAATGTATTTCTCTGTCAGTTGGGTTTCTTTTAGAGCGTTATCGTACTCGACTTCGTAGACATGACGGATATTCTTCTCCTCGATGATCTTATCTTTCTCTTCTTCTGTTTTGTCCATTAAAGAAGCTCTATAGTGCTTCAACTTATCATTGATAAAATAGTTCTTTCTCTCAAATATCTGTTGATGATATGGGAGGCCTCGGAAGTCTTGTGTTTGCCATGCCTGGTTCTCCGTGAACAGTGAACTAAAGAATAAGTTACATTTCTCAGTGTAACTCATCATATCCAGATTCTCCCCAACTGCAGAAACCAGTGTATCATATGTGTGACCAACCTGGTCCTTAGCTATTACAACCCTTGGAACCGCATTTCGTGGTATTGTGAAGAAATAAAACTGGAATAGGATGAATAGAGCGCCAGACATAACTAACAGAAGACGTCGAAGGGGCAGCGGTGCTGCGAGCAGCAGTCTATATTTGAACATGATTTGTACTTGATGACGATTGCACGAATTGCCAAGGATCTATCGTGTGGCTGCGTCTATCACTTGCCGAGTTCTTGTTAGACGGTGGGAAAATCGAAAGTTATGTTTGGAGAACCCCCCGACCACATAGTTTTGCTTTTCGGCGCGTCGTCTTCTTCGATACACGATGACTGGGAATAAGCTTGCAGGAACCGCGAAGCGGAGTCAAACAATAGAAGTATCATGATGATCTACCTTCTCTCAGCGAGATATTTATTAATTTGTGGCAGTGGGACACTAAACATTCAAGAAGCGGTCCTTTCTGCATGAGTTGTGATAAAGTTAAAAGTACTCCACTTGTCCTTATCATAAATCGGTAAGCTGCATGCGGCGAGGCATCGGCCTCCATTAATACGGTAGTGGAACTTTACTGAATCCCAATTCGTTAATGATGGACAATCTGATTTCCATAATGACGGATATCCGGTTAGATCTATCTTGAATGACCGACGCTGGGACAGAGCGCGTAGGATTCAATATACAGTTTGGTTCCTGGAACTCTATTTACCTTAATGACAAAGTCTGAATCTTAATGACAGAGACTACTAATTTGACGAAGACTAAGAAATTTCATTAAAGGACTTGTACCCAAAGCGTCTTCTTCTCCCTGTCCTCTACTGCACGTCTCTGCTCGTCGTTGTTATCGACAATTACATCAAACACAACCATACTGAGACCCAATGGCAGCTTTAACTCATACCGCGATGTTAGCTTGCCAGACTCGGCATAGTGGATTGATGGTACAGGATTCACACGCTCACCATTCACAGTGAGGAAAGCCTGATATCGTTTCTTCATTAGTGATTCGTTCAAGAGGGCAGACATCGAGACTGCACCCTGGTGTCTGTTCAATGTCAACGTGTAGCTATCAACATAAAATTCAGAGGCCTTCAGAGTATGTTCAAACCACGATTGTGTCACCTGTAAAGGTGCCTGGTTCATAGGACGCACCACCTGTTTGTATAATGAGCGTGAAGAAGATATCGTAATCTCTTGAATGAAGGAGTCCTGAGAAGGTATGCGTGTTCTTTCTCTTGTCGATGGAAGATCAACTGGTTTCTCAATCTCTTGTGAATCATCCTCTTCATCTTCAGAATGATCACTTTGTGGTTGTAGCGGTTGAAACTCTTCTTCAGGGCCAACAACTGGTGTCAAGTTAAGCTTCACTGGTTGTTTGATCTTAAGTTTCACTGGAGGTGTTGATGTCTTCTTCAATGCTAGTTGTTGTTCTTGTTGGACACGTTGTTGTTCTTCGATATCTCTCTTTACCAACTCCATTCTTTGACGAAAATGATCTTGCAAGACCTTGGAGTCCTGGTATAACAGACTTCCCTCGTCGTTATAAGTCTGAGCATTTTTAAACACCAGCTCCACCTGGTTAATGAATTGACCCATGGATTTAATTCTACCAGCGGTAAGGTTATCCTTCACTGTACCCAAGGACATCGCTTTCTTTATGACCTTGTAATAGTCTGGATAATCCTTACGACTAACTTCATGCAGGAATGGTTCACCGATACGCACACCATCAACTTCATAATCAACCAATTCATCCAACACATTCAAGTACTTCTGTTTCTGTGTTGTCCCAGCAGGAGGTTGCTGGAATGAGTTAGGCGGGCGGATCTTGATCTTTGGCAGCGGCTTCTCTTTCAGCTTTTCCTTCACAAACTCCAAGATCTGGATAGCATCTTGCGCAATCTCACTCTGCGGGTCGTTGTAAGTGTTCGCGTTATCAGCCATCAGCTGGAAGTCGGCGATCAAATCAACAGCGGATTCATAGTGGTTCTCTCTAATCTCATTGAGAGAGATCGGATTGGTGACAATCTCGTAGTAATCCGGAATCTCTTCCCTGTCTGGAAGTTCTAAAAAGTCCTGTGCGAGCTCCATTTCCGCAACAGCGGAGATCACAGAGTCGAAGCGAGAGTTTTCAGTCTTTGCCTTTTTGTCCACATGGGCATCGCTTTTTCTTCTGGCCATCGTAGTTTCTCTGTCTCTTGTCCCTTTTGTCTGATTTAGTGTTGATGTTTTCGTTGTTTTCGTTGTTTTGCAGTGTTTGGACCGTGGACTTTGGACTTTTTGGCGAAAAAACTGGCGCGTCTGAACCTGGTAGGGGACACGTCAGTTCAGTGTCTTTTGTGCTATGAAATGGACATTGTCTTAGCGGGTTATGCCATTTGTGGTTACATTACGTGGCCTCAGGCTAAAACTCCAGCAATTATGGACCACAATGACATTGGAATCTGTCAACAGTTAAGGTAAAACCATGGTTGTGCAACAGGCAGCAGTACAACAAAACAAAAACAACAAGCCATCAATTCCTACAATGAGTATGCACTCAAACGTGATCAATCCATTTAATTAAATGTGGCCACTAGTGGTCCCTTTTTCTCAATCTTATTGCTCTTCTCGACTATTTGGAACAATGTCGTGTGTAGGTCGTTTAGTATGCTCTTCTCCTCAGGAGACATATATTCGTTCGTTATAAGCTTAGCCTTGGATGAACGGGGCTCGGTATCCTCTGGCTCTTTTGTGCCTATCTCTAGTGGGTTGAAAAACGACTGGATATCTATGAGTTGCCTAGATTGTGTGTTAGTCTCTTCCAAAAAAGCTTGATAGAATGAACTCACTCGTTTGTATCATTCACTATCTGGTTCAATTCATCCTCTCTTGCTCTTAGTCTGGCATCCTTGTCATAGTCACTGGGTATTTGTTAGTCCTTAGATCGCCAACGTTGACGTGAGGGACATTACTTACTGTTGTTCGTTGATCAATGGTGTGGTCTCGTTGATCTTTGGATGATGTCAGTACTGTTCACTAAATTCAAAGGAAGAAAAGGACTCACTGATTGCTCATCATCATAGCTACCCTTGAGGCATGAAAGGCAGACACCCATTGTTACTTATCAGCAGGTATCAGTATTTCTTCTCCTTTAATTTCTGTTGTGTTTGTTTCTCAGTTGTTCAAGCAAGTTTTGATAAGTTTCTGGCGGTTTTTCGTTATCGAGCGAGAGGTTATGGGGAAGTTGAGGACAATGAAAGGAAAACTGCGGAAGGTGCTACCTATACACTCAGAAAATCTCAATGAGGATACATAGGATGAGATTATCCTTTTTACTCCATTTTCCATCTCTTTCGAGCTTCACCCTCAATCTATCTACCTACCTATATCACGCCACCCTGTGTATTTCCCAATCAGGAAGTCAACACCATTGGAGAAAAAAAGCTTCAGCCAAAACATCAACGTCAAAAGACGCCAGAAAGAACGGAGGGACAGAACACGGAGATCATGCTGACAAGAACTAGAACCTCTGTGAGATGCATTCATACCACTCGCCCAGCGTACGGTTTCATGGACTGGTTCAAGATGAAGAAAGACCAGGAGAAGAAGGAGAAGCCAGAAGATATCAACTCTGTCATGGCCAAAGCTGAAGAAGGTGAGATTCAAGTGACAAAAGTTGACAAGATCGAATTCATCGGCAAGAAGAGCGCTCCAGTGGACTCAAGACCCCTCTCACAGAGACTGAATGGGTTCCATGTTAAGCACTGGTTATCAAAGGACAAGATTGTGGACCAGAATCAATATAACAAGTTGATCTTGGATGAGTACAACAAGTTGACCAAGAAATCAGTGACACAGCTCGAGGATGTCGATTTGTCCAACTTGAATACTCGTTTCCAGATCACAAAGCAGGTACAGGCTCAATCTGGTCGCCTGATTCCAGATTACATCTTGACTAAAGCAATTAATGGTGCTTCACTTTCTGCATATTTCGATAAATTGCTCCATGGCACGCCAAGCAAGGAACATTTGAGCTTGGAGCAATTACAAATCTCGAGTGAGAATGTGTACCTCGAACCAGCTGTGACGAGTAGGGAGAGAAAGTCCAAGTTCAAGAACTTGTTGAAGGAGGCCAGACTTGCACAAGAACAAAAAACTGAGAAGTTGATTCAAGGTGTGAGAGCATGAAGAATATTATCACATACTACGGACCTGTACATATACTAAAAAAGCTACTTCTTTTAGCATTAATATGCTGTTTTATTGTAATCTATATACGTACTCGTCGTTAATGGTCTTATAACGGACCCATGGGAAACTGGTGTACTCTAAGATATCATCTGTGATCTTCAAATATTCCACTTTTAAAGAGCTGAATGCGATGTCAGGGAGTTCAAACTCCACTTTGATCTCATAGCTATGTATCTTTTCTGATTCCTCGTCTACTATCTGTTTAATTTTGTCGAACCTTGGATGTATCACTCGTGGAGGAGGATCCATCCCCAATGGCTCTGGTGTCTTTGGACGTTTCAATTGGAAGAGAGACATCATTGTATAGTCACGTTCTCCACCAATTGACCCGACATTCCAAAGGATGCAGTCCTCATCGAACTTATAGGCAACCCTCCCAATTTTGGTCTTAAATTTGGGGACTATCTCGAAATCAACGTCATATTCTGAAAGATCAATTGGTATTTTTACAACAAGTTTCGCTAAACTGGCCCTCAGCTTAAAATTTGTCCTTATGGTTATCTTCGTTTTCAACTTATCATCCATGACGGTGAATTCATGTTCCGTTACTTCGATTATTGGCGTTGATTTGATGTTTAAGGAGTAGTGGCATAGTTGGAACTCACCATCTGGAGGGACGAATGAGATGATCTTATCTGTGGCAAACTTAGGAAGCTCCACGCATTGGTGAAATTTCAACTTCTTGAAGAACTTGTTATTCTCTGTGTTGATCAGTTTGTTCAATCCAAGCCTTAGAGTAGGCATACCGGATAGGTAACATTTCACATCTATCGATCCATGGATAGCATGTCGTACCACTCGTGAATTAGCATCGACACATAGTGAGATCTTTTCGACGACATCGACGAATAGCTCGTTTTTTTTATAGAACAACCCCCTCGGTCTCCAACTCACAGAATTGGTTGTGGTCTTCAAGATACTAGAGTTCACAAGGTCATCCTCTTCGTTTTCCTGAACCTCCAGCTTAATAACGTCCTTCAATATCTGTGTATCAGTGAGCTGTGGTACACCGTAGTCCATAATCTCATCAAAAAGCTCATAGATCAAATTGAAGTTGTCAATAATAAGGTCCTTATTCAACTTCTCAGTCTTGAAATAGCTGATAAGAATATCATTGAACTTATAGAGGAAGCTGAATGCCGTCATTACATTCGTATGCTCGTAGTACATCACGCTGAGAAGAATCAAGTCGTTGTTCTTTATGTACGCGTAGTGGATCCCGTCATGGTTCATCACAGGGGTCTCATCACCAGTCTCTCGAAGCCCCTTGAATTGCGCAATTACTTCGTCAAAGGATACGAAGTCGTGTGTGTAAGTCCTGCTAATGAGGCATCGCGTATCGGCATCCAATATCGCAAGCGCGTCCATTTCTTTCGTCCTCGCTGTTGGGACCTTTGTTTATTTGGCGGGTGTTGAGGTTAGAGACAAATCATCAAAACAATCAAAAACATCAAAACAAAAAGGGCAAAAAAGAAGAGATACGCAAGACGGTTAGAGAGGATGTCGGCCAATCCTTACGCTGTGCTAAAGAATGGTAAAGCTCCCAGCCAGCTTCCACAGTTGGACAAGAAAGATCAGGCAAAAATGGGCAAATCGATGCAGAGAAGGATGTCTGTCCACTACACAGACGATGCCAATCTCAGAGGGCTCACAGGCCCGATTCCACCGTTACCCACAACGCTACTGGACGAGCAGCACGGTTCTTCCAAGTCGGTATCCACACAGAAGTCTCAGGTGCCCTCAGTGGCGACGATGTTCAACCAGGACTCGCCGCAGAGACTTCCAAAGACCAAGGACATAATGAACTTGCACGATCCACATGTGCTCAAAATGCTCGGCGATCCGGACTTCAATGCTGAGGCATTCATCACTGCAAGATTGGCAGACGCCACAGCGTCAGATATCGAGAAGTTCAACGTCCAGTTGTCCAATTTGAACGGGAAAGTGTTGAGTGACGTTAAGGCCTCAGCTATGCAGACTTATGAGAGGTTGAAAGGGGCTTCCAAGGAGTTGAGCATTGCTACTTCGGAACTGAAGTTCTTGCGTAATGCCATTAATGAATTGGCTGAGATCACAACTCAGATGAAAGAGTCAGCTGATAAGACTGTGCAACTGGAACTCGAATTACAAGATGAATTAACTAAATCCAACTCTAAGAAGAAGTCACGGGCTAAGGATAGAAGCAGTATCCTTGTCCTGGAGAAGATGTGGGCTAGTGAGATGAACTCACTGTTTAAGCATGTTGAAGGTGCTCAGAAATATATCTCTGCTATACCTGGACGTCACGTTATTGCTGAGAGTGGTAGATGGTATGAGTTGAACGCTGCAACCTTTAAGACTTTACAACCAGCACATATCTTCCTTCTCAATGATCTAATTTTGATCGCTACTCGCAAGCGTAAAGTGCAGAAGCAACACCTGGAGACTCAGCAACAGGCATTAGTTGCCGCACAATGCTGGCCACTTAGAGAAGTTCATCTCAGTGAGCTGAAACCGCAAATATCTGAGAAGCAAACATATGCAATCAACATAACGTATAACTCCCTGAGTTATATCTATCAGACAGATCGTCTTGACCATTATAAGAAGATCACAGAGGGCTATTTGAAAGCACGTAACGAGCTCCGTGATATCTCTGAAGCTGAGAATATCAAACAGAAGCAATTGAGAGACTCTATGAACCTCCTGGCACTCTCAGAAAATGGAAGCTCCCAAAACGGTAAAAGATACAGTCACAGCAGAAACTCACAGATGATACTGCAAGATCTGAGCACAAGAATGCACAGTCGTTCAAGAAGTCTAGATAATTCCAACGTGCTTCGTTTGTTGAAATCTATAGATAACCAGGTGGATGATATCGATATGAAGATTTTCCATGAACATCATGAGGATGCTGTTATGTCATTGCAGGATCTGAGTTCGGATTTGTCCACGTTGAAGGCCAAATGTAACAAGGATGAACAGATGTTATACAATATCATCAATATGAAGATCGCTAGCAAGAACGATGAGATCTTGAAACAACTCATCAAGTATATGCGTCAAACAGGACTCTCATCCTCACAGATCGAGAAACCCATCATCGCATTGACGAGATTGGGCCAGGCAGATGTCGCAAAGACGTTGTTCCTACATAACAGATCTTTATCTTTTGAATCATTGATGTCGAAAGTACCGCAGGAGAGGACAATGGACGGTAAATTGAAGACCTCGGATTACATAGTGGCACTATCTATTGTGAAATTCCACAATATTAAGGCCACCATTGAACTCTATAAGAAACTCTTTGTTGGTCAATATCAATCCCAGAGTTACCTGGTGGCTTGGGGTATCGATGAAGTCCAATCACACATCAAAATGTTACAAGATACTGTTCAAAATGTTAAATTCACAGGGGCACAACTGAAATCTTCGATTCTGGTCATTCATCGTCAAGTTCAGGCTTTGAAGGAGAGTGGATTAGATGTTGAATACTTACTGGATGAGTTTTATAGATCTATTGATACTGAATGAACTGTTTGTGCATGCATTATATATACGTTATCTTTTTTATGTTGAAGATGCATCATAAACCCAAGTCGTTCTTTATAGCTTCCATTGCGTGATGTCTCTTGTAGATCAACTCTTTCTCCTGTTCATACTTCACTGACCAATCATCGTAAAGACTCTTATTGACATCTAATAGAGCCAATCTAACCTTCTCAAATAAGTCCAGTTTAAACAGATCCATTGATTTTAGCCATTCTTTGGATATTCTGTTGAAGCCAATAACCAAACCTAATGAGGCCATTCCACACATAGAATAGAGCGAAAAATCATAGATAATTGCCCCTGGGATAGACAACAGGATCACTGGGAGTTGTACGCCAAGCATATTGGCCATAACGATCTTCACAGCTTTATTTTGAAGTGACACCAAATCTTCTTGAATAATTGTTCTCTTCAAAGTTGTCAAATGGTTATGATCCAAGCCCTCCAACATAGAGCGGAAATCTAGTGTTTCATCGATTTGGAAACTAGTGAAGGAGTCGATTTGGCCTTTAACGTAACTATAATTCTTCAATGAATCTGTTAAGATTCCTTGCTTCAACATCTCAGCCATGATAGCCTGGACATCATCTGCTCTATAGTAGAGCTTCCACCATGGCAATTCCTTAGATTCGAATGATGTTACATATGGCTTGAATCTTGTTTGAAGCTCCCTATGGGATTCTTGATCCCACTCTGCAATGAATTTACGAATCTTTTGATCTCTTTGTGAAAGCTCCTCCATCGTCATTGAGAATTGGGCATTTTGTTCGCAAAGATTCTTTCTGACAGAGTTGTAGAGCTTGGATACCACTCTATATGGTTCTGATATCTGCTGAGTCAATTGGATAAATTGGGAGATGTGTGATGATGAAAATAATTTAGTGTATATCGTGGCATTCTGTGGTGATTCCACCAGGAGATTGACACCCTTCTCAGCAATCTCTGAACAGATCTCATTCTGTGTAAGGACTGGTGGCTCATCATTCACTAGATCACTATCATTGTATTGATACACTGGCCAATTTTGAATCTCTAATGAGGTAGAATCTTGAAATGACACATAACAATGACAACGGTCATTACCTTTGAGCTCGTTCTTGAGTTCCACAAATTCCAAATTCTGAGACTTCAAGAAAGGTGAAGGTATATTATAAATATTGCCTGATGTTTCAAATGATGAACTGAACGTAATCACAATATCTTCACGTTTGGATCTCTTCTGAAACTCATGGTACCACGTTTGGTCAACGGCAAACGGATCAGCTAATATTGAATTCAACACCGATTGCTTGGCACCTATGAGCCCAATCCTTATGGGGGTATCTGGGAACTTCAATCTTTGGGTAAGGATATCAATCTTGGAATAGAGGCCATACTTGTCACCGAACAGGTCTCTAGCTCTCTCTAGGTTGACCACTGGATCTGTAGCATCCTGGGACATCCATCTCTTGGGCCATTGTTTACTTATCACATCGCATTGAATGGGTATGGACCGCCTCAACAGTCTCACTAGTGACATCGTTTTTATTTTCTTGCACCGAGAACCCACGGGCCCTTTTTTACCCTTCGTTTACTACCGATTTCTTTGTTGATGGAAAGCAGCGCGGCCCTGTATTTTCCCCCCGGAATTTTAAGCAAATCGCGAAATGGCAAGAATATCGCCCGATATGGATTTCTGTCGCGATATTGAACCAGCGTTTCCTGGTCCAGACACGAATTGTTACCACTTTGCGCCAAAGACGCCCAACACGGTAATTGGGATGTGCCAGTGAAGCCGTTCTGACATGTGAAGAGAATTTGTTAATGGAAAGGCAGAAGAGGAAACACCACATTTAAAGTCATTTGACCAAGTGTTTGGTATCATTTGGTGTGTTTTCAAGACTGCCTAGCTGCTCATCTCGTTGTGGCATCATAGGTGTTGAAACATCAGGGATCAAGTTTGAAGCAACGGGCCTCGCTGGAAAGCTACAGGAAACAGGACATAAAGACAAGCAGCATTGGTTATCTGAGGGTGTTCTAGTAATCTGGCGGCTGACTGATATTAAAAAAGGCCAATATCACTCGCAATACTGACCATAACATCATCACAGATGGAGGAATCTATTTGCCCATTGGGCAACGAATCCGTTGGAGCTTCTGCTGATAATGATAAAGCATTATCACATGCTTATAACACAATCCCTGGAACGCTGAAAGATAACAAGGAGATGCTTGCACTCGAAGCGCTTGGACAGCTAAAGAACAGTGGCACCTCTACGCCTACAATGTCACAAGAGCCAGAGTTTGGAGAAGCAGAGTCTATCCAAGACGTTGATAACGAATACTATGATACCAGTGATGTCAGTTCTATGGCTTCAAGTATGTCAAGCAGTCAAAGACTCTATAGAAAGATGAGGAACCATCCGATTGTGAACTCTGCTGTGCAGGTCTATAAATCAAACAAACCAGCTATTAAGTACGGTGTGGAGATGGTTGAGAAGGCAACGCTGTTGCCTATGGTGAACATTATTGGTGAGACCAAGGAGGAATGGAGACGTAAGAGGAGATTGAGCAGGGCTAACTCTATGTTCCCGGATGACGCCAAAGTCGACCTCTCTACCAAATTACAATCATCCAAGAGACAGAAACTGCCTTCGTTATCTGAGGCCCTAGCAGTGGGAAATAAGAACTGGAACGAAATCGGATTGAACATGTCTATTGAATCCAAAAAGAGATTACAAACCTGCTTACGGCTCTTGATGCTTGCTAATAAACAACTCTCAACAAAGGTGACGCACTTACAGGAGTTGATCTCCAAGGAACAAGAGCTGATTCAACAGAGACGTGATTCGCAAATTCCTATTGATGAAGATGGCGAAGTTTTCCATGACGCTAGCGAAGAGATGAGCGCCACTGATGAAATCCGCTATGAAATTGTGGGGACAGTAAAGAAGATTGTTTCATTCATATCCAAATATGGTGGTACTTCTCTTCCAGAACCAGCTAGAACCGATGTTCGTGAAGAGTTACTACGCCTTCCTAACCGTTGGGCCTCACAGGCTTCGAGCTCTATGTTTAATTATAACACCAATGCCAAGGTGTTGGTGTTGGCCAATGATTCTTTAGATATGGTCAGCTCTGTCATGACTGTTTTCGATGAGACTTTAAGTCGTGCAGAGTACTGGATTAAGCAGAAGCAGGAGAAACAATTGGCCAAACATGCCATTTGGAACAATTCCTTAAAGAGACGTGATGAGCTACACCGGCTAGATCAGGAACAGGCATTCCAAGTTGAGACTCATACGGAGAATAATGAACTAGATGAATGAAATTTTAATGGGTGTCTGGTCTGGGAAGTATTATTTTTATATTTTGCATCAAGTTGTGTTTTTTGTATGTGTCATGAGCTGCGTTTTTATCTACTGTGTTTTTTTATTTATGTCATTTGTATGATACAGTTGTAGATGATAAAAGCATGTACTGTATAGCTGAAATCAATTTTGTAGTGCCTTTAATCTCTCCCTCATCTCATTCAAGACATGATCATCATCTTCTTGCTGAGGTTCAGCCTCAGGTTCTTCAATCTGGGTCTGTGGCAAGGCATTAATCTTGTCAAACTTCTCTGTTGTGTATTGTGATACGATCTTGTTGATCTCTTCATCTATCTCTTCTTCCTCTTCGATATCCACTTCATCCATAGTATCTAAAGCGTCACCAACCATTTCGTTTATGATACCACTCTTGACTAATTCTCTCTCCAGCTCTCTCATCGTACCAGTTAACTCAGGCAACTTGACAAGGCTGTTCACCTCGCGCATGATAAGTGATGATTTTGCCATATTCTGCTGCAATTTCAACATACCGAAGCTTTCGTCGATTTGCATCGCAACACTATCCAACTGAGCTTTGGACTTGTACAGCCTCGATTGTTGTTTCTTGATACTATAAAGCTCACGTGCATACACCTTTACGCTTTTCAAATCATTCTTCTTAGCACTCTGCTTGATAAATACTTCTGTCTTTTTCTGGAGGGCTGTGATCTCTCTAATGCTCTTCTCAAGCTGACGAACATTACGACGTGTGAGTTGTTTGCACTTTCTGTGCTATGTGGCTTGTCAGTATCCCAGACGAAAAGGAGAAATATTATGAACTTACTTGTTCCTTAGGGTCTGGGCCCCATATGGCCTTCTTTATGTAGTCCATTCTGCTTTGTTTGTTGTCAGTTTGGGTGTCCCTTCCTCTCAGTGTGTTAAAAGGACTATTCTCCCCTGTTCAGCTTTATCTCAGCGGTCCGGACCGCATCCTTCATATATGCATATAAGAAAAACATCAACACTTTTAGATCAGAGGAAGAAAAAGAGATTTGGAGGAAGGAGGAAAGTATACAACAGGAGGTAAAGGAAAACAATGTCGGAAACCTACAGACTGATAGACAGTGCGCTTGGAAGTACAAGACAAGTGTACGAACAGGATACCGAGGCGACTGTGAAACAACTGGAGACCATCAGACAGGTTAACACCTCCACCACTCTCAGGCATATAAGGAAGGAAGAAGAGTTGAAGCAATTGGCCAAGAAAGCTGAGCGTATTGAATCGACCAGTGAGTTGTTCCTACTTCGTGCTGACTGGCTATTACTAACAATACCAAGAACTGCAGTTACAACAACTGAACCAGTCTCTGTTCTCCATCGAGTCCAATCTTTCTTCCATTGAGCGCATCGTTGATGAGCTTGACGAGTTCACTGCTGGGTGGGGGAAGTAGGCCGTCCACTTCCACCTGCCTATTTTGGATCTTTGGAATATTCTGGGTGTGTCTGGGCGGCTAAGTATCCCATCCCATATAAATAGTCTTGTTTACCTTCCTGTTGCTGTTCACCCATTATAGCACTGAAGAGACGAAGGGGGAAAATGAAGTGGTTTCACATGGCGCTATGGCTGGTTGTCTCTCTAGCGTCCTGTGACGAATTGCAGGAGTTCATTGACGGTGATGACGAACTCATGATGCTCGCCTGGAACGATGTTACTTCGTATTTTGAACCAAATGTGTTGATGCAGGCGGTTAACCCTGACGACATGGTTAGGTACGATTCTATGACCGAGGAGGAAATTGATGCTGACTTATGGCGTTTATATGACCAATTGGAGTCGGTTTATCAGACGTTGGCCAATTTTGGTAAGGTTATTACAAGTTTGACCCCAGATAACTTATTGGAAATAGCTGAGAAGTTGACTAATGATCAGGAGTTTTACGATAGAATGATCGGCGAACCGAACCATAAGCTTATGAGTAAATTGCTTCACTTCCGGGCTATGGACCACGATGAAGGCCTGGATGGTGTCCATGATCTAGAACTCTTGAGGTATCGTAAGGATCTGAGTTCCATACCTCTTGAAGACCTGACGGAATATAAAGAAGAAGATGAAGAGGATTCCACACTTAATTGTCAGGATCCTGAAAAAGATTATTGCTTGTTTGCCAAATCACTCCTGAATGATTTGGAAGACATCGATTCCATCGAGAAAATGAGTATCATCACCACCTCCAAGAGGATCGTCAAAACGATCAAGAAAACCATCAAGAGGATCAAGACGGAGACAATGGTCATCGTTAAGATGATCAAGCAGAAGAAGAATATCAAGAAGACGAGATTCATAAGCTGTCTCAAAATCGTGGTACTCATTGAGAAGATCAAACATATGGTCAGGTTGATCGTCAGGCTGATTAGGAAATTGGTCATACGGACCATTAAGGAATTGCCTTCGGAGACTCTTTGGAAAATTAAAGTCGCCATTAGGTTAATCGTTGGAATCCTTACGGATATCATTTGGGAATTAGAAATCTTGATCTTGGAGATCTTGGTGAAGATCAGTAATTCCTTGAAGAAGATGCAACGGGTGCCGATGGAGATTGTCCTTTATTTCAAATCGGCCTTGCTTGAGAAGCTTGGGTTGGATCGGGGGGGAGATGACAACAACTCTGAAAATTGGGAAACGTTGGTTTATTGGTTAAAAGTTTGGCCTGATACAAATGAAATGGGTGAGACAGAGACTGAATCTGAAAGGCAAGCCTTGGAAGATGAAGGGCCAGATATTGAGTATGTTGAGAGTGATGAAATTATTGTGCCTGATGAATTCTATGAAATCTTCGGAAGCGTCTTAACCCAAGAGGAGATTGATGAAGTGATGAAAGGTGATGGCGCTTTCAATTTCGATGTTGTTTTCCCAAAATTATCTAAGAGAGGCTTGATCAATGTTTTTATGTCTGAACCTGTTGAAGAGTACGAAGCTCAGGAGTTGATCAAGAGAAGAAATCAAAATACTGTTTTAAATATTGAAACGAATGGAACAATCACTAGGGTTATGAATTCTGTCACGAGTTTTGCCCATACTTTGAAACTTGACAGAACAACACTATTATCTGCGGGTATCACTATTGTGTTGTACACTACATTGGTGTTAATCTAGAATGCTATATATATTTAACCTAACGATAATTACTTACGACTTTTACTTACCGACACAGAAGCTAGAAAATACAACTCCAAGGACCTCTTCAACTCCGACTGTTTCACCTGTGATCTTGCCAATGCCTTCAATTGATTGTTGTAATGAATCTGTGGCGATGACCACATCATCCAGATCTTTAAATCTTTCGAACTCTTGAAACCCATAGAGAACATCATTCAACAGAATATCACGAACACGAGTAGTGACGATGATTGGATCATTGTGCTCTGTTAATGAGATCTTTTTGAATCTCTGGACCAGTTGATTGCTTAACTCCTCCAAACCTGTGTCCTGGAGGCATGATACTGGGATGAAACTTTCAGAATCCAGATCCAACTCCGCGGATAATGAATTGATAATTTGATCAGATTCAGAAGACAACAGATCGCACTTGTTTAAAATCACAACGACATCTTTTGACTTCTTTAATTCTTGGATGTGTAAATTCAACTCGTCATCCAATCCAAGGTTGTCCACTGGTAACACGACGAGCACCAAATCACCTTGTTCTGAGAGCGTCTTGGCCCTCTGGATCCCAATGGCTTCTATCGTATCCGCCTTTTCGATGTCTCTAATACCAGCGGTATCACCAACGATAACTTTATAGCCTTTAATATTCAATGGAACATTGATGACATCTCTCGTTGTGCCTGCTATATCACTCACTATAGCAGCTTCAGTGCTGGCCAATTTGTTCAGAATGGAACTCTTTCCTGCATTTGGTGGCCCCAATAGGATCACTTTGATACCTTTGAGTAAGACCTCTGATCTTTCACCTCTTTTTAAGAAGGTATTTATCTCAGATTCCAATGAGTCAATGTTCCGAGAAACGGTCGTATAGATGTTTTCGATATCTTCAATCTCTGTATCTTCTGCAAAATCGATTATTGCAGTGAGCAATCCCAAATTATGGACAAGACGATCTCTCCAATCTTTAAACAAAACTTTGTTTGACCCAGTAGCACTATTCACAGCTGCGATTCTTGCACTTTCTGTTTCAGCGTCAATTAATTCTCTGATTCCTTCAATCTCAGTGAGGTCAAACCTCCCATTGGAAAAGGCCCTACGTGAGAATTCACCAGCTTCGGCATACCTCACTGGGTGTTCGGCATCGTGTAATTGTTCAATGGCTTTTAACACTGATTGAATCACAGCAGTACCACCATGGACATGTAACTCGACAAGGTCTTCACCAGTATATGTCCTTGGTTTTTGGAAGTATATAGAAAGTGCTTCATCCAAAAGCCTGTGTGTATGTGGGGAATATAGTCTTCTAACTGTGGCGACTCTTGCGGTGGGTATCGGCTTTTGGGTCAACTGTTTGAGGATATGAGACGACTGTGGACCCGATATTCGAATCACACCTATGGCCGCTCTAGATAAGTGAGTTGATAAAGCATATATGGTTGACTGTGATCTATGCCGAAGGCCCACCCCGGTGATGAGACGGGGTTTGAGTATTGTATTCATACGTCGTTTGTATGATGATTGTATGTGGATCGTGTTGTTCGAACGATTGTGCCTGGGAACGATAAGGATAAGACCGAAGTGTTAATAAAATGCAATTATGTCAGCGTGCTGTATCGTACGATCCCTATTTATACCGATCAACAGGTGTTACAAGCGTTTATCACCGTTCCCAATGGTTGCTCTATGAGTATTGGCTCATCTGTTCTGCCATAGTAAGAAAAATAAAGGGCCCATCGGCGTTCTCCTGCGCGGCGATCTCTGTCGGCCAACACCGTCAGAATCTCGGGGCTCTATAACCGTTTCCGAATCGGGCTGCAGTTGATAAGGAACAAAGCGATGAGTATAAAAAGGGGGCCACCCACAGAAGTCCTGGAGCCGTTTGCTATGTTGTTTTATTGCTAGCATTGACGCCTACAACCAAACAATCAAAATAATTAAAACAATGGCTTATTCTACTCTCTCTTCCTCAACGTACGGCAAGGACAACGTCAAGTTCCTCAAGGTCAAGAAGGATCCACATGAGCCCAAGAAGCAAGAGGTTATCGAGGCGACAGTCAAAGTGCTTCTCGAAGGTGATTTTGACATTTCCTACACCAAGGCTGATAACTCCCCAATCGTCCCAACTGATACTGTGAAGAACACCATTCTCATCCTTGCAAAGACCACTGAGGTCTGGCCTATCGAGAGATTTGCAGCCAAGTTGGCTACTCACTTCGTTGAGAAGTATTCCCATGTTTCAGGTGTTTCAGTGAGCGTGATTCAAGATAGATGGGTCAAGTACAACGTCAATGGTCAATTGCACGACCATTCTTTTATTCATGAGGGTGCTGAAAAGAGGATTACAAACCTGTATTATAAGAGAACTGGTGATTATAAATTGTCCTCTTCCATTAAGGACTTGACCGTCTTAAAGTCTACTGGATCGATGTTCTACGGCTATAACAAGTGTGATTTTACTACCTTACAGCCAACCAGTGATAGAATTCTGTCCACTGATGTCGATGCCGTCTGGGAATTTGATTCCAAGAAGTTAGGTTCTATTTACGACATTGCCAAATTGGCTGAGAAAGGTTTGTTTGACACTGTTTACAACACTGCCAGAGAAATCACATTGACTACTTTTGCCCTTGAGAATTCACCATCTGTCCAAGCTACCATGTTTGACATGGCCACAGATATCTTGAAAAATGCTGATTCTGTCTATTCTGTCTCTTACTCTTTACCAAACAAGCACTATTTCCTCTTTGATCTAGAGTGGAAGGGTTTAAAGAACGATAACGAGTTGTTCTACCCATCTCCACATCCAAACGGTTTGATCAAGTGTACCGTTGTCCGTGAGAATAAGAACAAGCTCTAAGGCATCTGAAACATATCCTTTCATCTCTATTCATTCTTTGCACTAGCGGGTCTCTCATACAACTTTATTTTGGTTCATGATTCAATCTAATGAAATTTATACAGAACATAAGTGTAGTTTATATGTACATGAAGGTAGTGAAGAGGTCAGAGGAACCAACTGGTCCATTTCTGTCTCTTGGAAGCTGATGTACCAAACTTCGGGTTATTAGCCGCGGCTTGGGTCTTATCAACTACAGTCTGTGTAGTCTTTGCCTTAGCCTGCTGTGCTATGGTGGTCAACTTCTGCTTACCAACGTTAAACCCCCATGCACGTAGCTGTTTCACCACGGATGGTGTCACTGCAGCTGTTATTGGTACTCTGATGAAAATGAAGGATTTATGGAGGGCATATGCAACAAGAGCTTCGGTAAATAATGGGCTATCCCAAAAAGATGTACTCTCCTCATCTTCTGGTTCTATAGAGTCCATATTTTTATCAGTCTTCTTGACTTGTTTCTGTTCTCCAAATCCGGTGGCCTTCTTCAGATAGTTCATCACTTCGGTCTGGACCTCTTTCACTTTATCAACGCCATAGGAATGGACAACGACAAAGCAAAGTGGGAAGTCCAGGGCAGATAAGAGGAGGTATACACCCAATGCAGAGTACCCATACTCCTGAATCAATGCCTTGATGCCACTCTTCTTCTTCTGCTGAGACCCATTCTGAGAACCTGAAGATCCCCTCGTCGATTGGAATCTCATCCGGTTGGATCCATACATCTTGCTTGTGAACTGCTGCTTGAAAGAAGCCCTGGGACCCTGCGCTGTGGACCTCCTCAATCCTACAGTGGCGAGTCTCGTGAAGTTCATCATATTGAACGGATTGGCGGGTATATGGTGCCACTGGTGCAATATGTTCGAAGTGCATTCACATTCTTTCTCACATGATGCCGGAACTGGGGACGTAAAACGAGTTCGCGGCAAAGCCGGGTAATGCTTTCTCTCGCGAAACAGTACTGTGGGAACTCATCGGTTTGGACAGCA